>DWMG01004185.1:0-11152 GCA_018244855.1 Elbella merops | reverse complement strand
CCTTAATTAGAACCGAAGGAAGCTCGCTAAATCTATACAAACAATCTCGCAGCGATAAGTAAAACTCGTGATCGTTTATAACACATGACTGCAATGTCGACGTGTCGCTGGCCCGCGCTACAGGGATTAAGGGATTTAAGAACGTCCTTATAATTTCATCCGACCATATTTTATTACATGCTATGTATGATAGAAAAAAGGAAAACATCCTGAGGAAACCTACATGCCTTAAATTTTATAAAAGAACATTAAAAAGTGTGTGCAGTCTGCCAACCCGTGCTTGGCCAGCGTGTCGGACTATGGCCTTAACCCTCTCAATATGAGAAGAGACCCATATGCCAATAATGGAATGACAAATGGGCCGATTATTATTATTATTATGCTACAGAAAGTGCGACCGTGCGGCGAGCGACCGCCCAGGTCGATATGAGAACTCATAAAAATGACAATGCTAATGAAGCTATCAGTATGCGCAACAGATCATTAGCTGACCGAATGCGACGGTCTCAATCTACCATGGAGCTAGCTATCTTTATTTTCCGCACCTTCTTTGGCTTCAGCAGTAAGGTATAACATCTCAAAATAGCTACTCGGTAGATAATATGAATCATCACCATATTACTCAATCCATACGACGGTATGAAGTATGAACCTAGGAAAAAAGTTGAGGCAGTTTCTTATAATGCTTCCTGCGATTATTCCAATAGAAATATAACAACCGAGATTTTATATTGAAACTGTGAAACTACAAAAAAATATCTTTACATTCCTATATTGTTAGAGGCGTTATATTAGATGCGATTAGAAGTAGTTTTGCATTCCAGCACCGTGACGTCATTTCCAATTATAGACGTCCAGGAAATATGTAAATTATACGACACTTCCTAATAATTTCCCGAGTGACATTAAATGCTCGTTATCGTCCACCCACGGGGAGCTCTTAACTCTGCTCTGAGTTAAGAATGAAAATGATACTCATTTTTAAATTTAACCATTTTACTATGTTACCAACATTATTATGTTTATAGGTAATTGCTGGTAATGACAAACATTATATTTTGAAGTTATCTTAACTTTGGGACAGTTGTACATGTCGAGTAGGCCCTTAAGGGGTAGAGTAAAGCACCCCTGGTTCAGAGGTGTGAAGGGCTAAACGAGGCAAACTTTTACTACTATTATTGGGCCACGATTGACGGCCGGTCCCGGTTATAATTTCAAGAAAACAAACTGAAGAAAACAGATTTGAGTGACACGTTATGACATGACGACATGTAATCAAAGGATTCTTGATATCCTTAAATAAAATAAGTGATAATTTTTTGTAATATGCTTGACGGATTGATTTCGCATATTTCAAAGGTCTCAACGTACGAAATAAAATAGTATGAGACGTACGTAGAAGAGAGCAGCGTGGGGCGAGAAGTGATGAGTTATAAGTGGCGACAGAGTGGTCGGTCGCAGCAGCCGATGACCGCGCCACGCCCGAGGTCGCGTTGAATATGCAGCACCGCGCGCTTTAATATTTTAATATTAACACTCCCGGGGACAATCACAGCGATAATGAAATGTAGATGATCACCGCGGGGCGCTTGACCTGTCGTCCTGCCTTTTTCGCGCCAATACACTACGTACTGTACAAACATTTCTGCACTCCCTATTTTTTTTCATACATGATTCAAAAAAATCCTAACCCAAAGAAGCATAATTAAATTTTGCTTACATGGGTGTAGCAGCCGGTTCAAATTTATAAGTATTTTAGAAAGTACAAAGTACACGCATAGTACAAATAGCATTCGTACAAAGCATAGGTAGGTACTCCTCTCTAACCATGCCATTTACTACGGCCGTGTGAAATTGTTTAATTACTGTAAGGTCATTCGCACTGTACGTTCCCAAACCATTTAAACATCGATTTGTTAGTCCTAGTCACTAAATCTTTTTCACGCCACATCGTTGTCCGATCACATCATTTTAAATATTATCAGCTATACTCACATCACACGTCTTCCTCCTAATGTTTTCATTTGTATCGTACAAAATAAACAGTCTGGAAAATGTACGTGTATATAGCTATAAAGATATTCAAATAATTTATTTTTATTGAACCAATAAGTTGAGGTAGGTACCAATACTGACCATCTTCATCATCATTATCATCATCATTATTATCATCATCCCCTAGATGTCCTCTGCTGGACATAGGCCACCCCTAACCAGCGCCACTCCTTTCGTCCTGGGCCTTCTGAATGCAACAGCTTCTCGCTATTTGCTTCAGGTCGTCAGACCATCTGGTGGGAGGGCGACCGCAATTTACTGTTACAATTAGAACTAACATAAACAGAAAATACTAATCAGTACAATATTTATATATATATATATAGACAAAAGTACTCCTAAACATTTATAATATTCCAAAATTTCTTTCACGTTTGACATAAAACTGTTCAAATCATTGCACCATCCATTTTTCATGAGATGCATAGTCAAAATGGATCGTCAATGTGTATTTGAAATGTGCGTATGTATTTATACCTTGATAGACACATAATTGTCCGTCAAGGTTCCGGCAGTCGAGCGCGTTCGATGAACCGAATAACTAACAAAAAATACTTCAAGTGTACCACCTCAGCGTAGAATTAATAACATACAGAAATATCTCTCCGATTTCGACACTTGTACCAAAAATTTACACTTAAACATTTTAGGCTGGATTTATGATGAAGTTAGCCAAGGAATGCATCGTCGGTCGTCCTGCGGAAGTGTCGTGCATGTACGGCAACGTGGCAACTAAGCGTGCCCTTTTTTTCTGTCTTAAAATAGCTAATGTCGTCAAATACTAAGACATGCAACTAAGTCCTGAGAAGTAAAACGCATTTAGCTATTACCGATCGAGTTAGTGTTACTTAAGCATTACTAATCAAAGATAAGCAATCTTTATAAGTGGCGGATACTTAACTATTTAATCAACATTGTAGTGTTTATTAAATATTTTTTTTAGTTTGCAATATAAATTATTACTTTCGTTCGCGCTACTCACATATTTTTATCTTTGTTCATTAAAAAAAATGTGATACAATCTGCTGTCCATTTCTACTGGATTCCTGTTCTGTGGTCGTATATGATCCTATGCATCATTGTCTTATTCCAACAAAACATCCAGTAACTACGACCGTCGTGATTCGTGACAATGGTACAAAAAGTTCTTCCTATGGAGCCCCGTATATTAAAAGGGTTGTCCGGCGCCTTCCATTGTAATCTCGAAACGTGACGTCAGCAACCCATATCGAATACATACGAGTAAGCCCGACGCATACTGCTCTAGTGTATTACCTATACTTTACTTTTTTGTATACCCGCAGTATTATTTAATCGAATATTTGAAGGAAGGATCTAGGGGGAAATGAATTTCATTAGTTGACTATAGTCCCTTTACTGAGGTAAACGCACAATTCTATAAGAACAAATCTATAGGGGTAGGTAGGTAGGGTAGATTTAGCACACAAAACAATTTGATTAGAGAACGCACAGATGTGAAGAGAATGAACAATAGTTAACATAATTACTTGTTTAGCTTGGGATGTAACAAGAAATTCGTAGATTGTACTGAATTAAACGTTTTATCTCTTTGTAGTTATACACTTGTATTTATCAAATACTAAAATCTGACAGCCTCGTTGGTCGAGTGGTTGCAGGCGCGACTGCCAATCGGGAGGTCCTGGGTTCAAATCGTGGGTCGGATAATATTGAATTTTTCTTATTTAGAATTTCTAATAGTAGAGACGCGGAGTCTGGATCTGTGCCCGGTGTATGGCAATATGCACACCACCTATTCCATTTGACATAAACGCCAGTGGTGAAACGCGGTAGTGTACGACACTCCTCTGCTTACCTCTTCGGGAATTATAAGCTTGAAGTTACATTTTTTTTAAATATGAAAATTCATTGTATCGTAATCATTTTTACATTAAAAAAGATTCCGGTATTAGATTCTATCACACGGAAATCAAGAATTTCACAACAATACCCCTAGGGTACGGGTATAATACGAGTATAATTAAATGCTAGTGTAAAGTGTTGTTGTCAGGGTTGTCTTGCGAATTACGATAAAGTGTCGGTTTGGGTTCGAATGTCTCGTTTTAATTAATTACGCGTTGTCAGAGCTTTTCCAAAGACATAAAATTTCCAACTATTTTTATTCCTAGTAGACTGTTATTTAATTAAACATTACTAAAGTATACTTCATCCAAGTTTCATCCGCGCCACCAAACTCAGTGAATTGGAAACAACGAAAAAATTAAAGGGGGGATGTACAAAAATAAATAAAGGAATCCTTACACTGTGTGAATAATCTCATAAATGAGCAAGAGATACAGCAGTAATTGGATTGAAAGGTATGTGTAGGTAGAGGCGACGACACGTGGGCTGGGCAGTACGCGCGCTGCATGAGTCGTCATTAATTACAACATCCGCTAACCAACCTCATCGTACGTAAATAAATATTAAGATTGTGTTGCAATAAACTATGAAACAGAAGCTGGTTACAACGTATTCCTTATGAGTTCTCTGAGCTCTTCCGTTTTCCTTCCAAAAATGAAGTCGTTGACACTCTACCTCATCATACAGATACTCTAGAACCTAGGAGGATGATACCCTACGTTACTTCACATCTGAAGCTATACGGCATAAGACAACGCGCAGATTGCGAATTGTCGCGTCGCGTCGGGCGGTAAGACAACCAGAACGGTGATAAGATTGGGGTACAAAATATCCAGAAGAAGGACATGCGAAATTTAAACATCTTACACTAATTCCTGCTTTATGTTTATATAATTTATTATGTTCAAATGTATCTTTAATTACAGCCTGAATCTACCTGAAAAGTATACATGAACATATCATCATCAACCCTTTTATCGTTCTACTATTCGACATTGGTCTCATGGAATGAAACAGATTTAGGGTATCATCTGCCACGCTGGTCAAGTGCAGGTTGGTAAAGTTCACACGCCTTGGAAAACATTGGATACCGCGTCAAGTTATGCAGGTCTTTCCTCGATGGTTTTCTTTACCATTGCAGCAAATGATATAGGTACATATTTTAATCTTAAAAAATGCATTATTGTAAAAAGGTGGGAACCAGGATTTGAACCCAAAGCCCCTGGAGTTGGAGGCGGAATTCAAAACTTAACATACGCCTGCAGTTCTCGAAGAGATAGACAGACGAGACGATACCCCCCAGGTTTCACCTTTACGTCCCACCATGGAATAAATGGTAAGCCTACTACCATGCACCGGGAATAAATCCAAACTCCGAGCCATTACTAGAAATTTCCAGATATAAAATTTCAATAGTAGGTATCTGACCTGGGGATCAAACAGGACCTTTCAATCGATAGTCGCGCTAGCATCCACTCAACCAGCGAGTCGGTCAAGGTGGAATTCTAAATTAGATATTTCTGTCATTACGCTTATTTTAAAAATGCTCAATCAGTGATTATTGTCATATAAAAAAAATATTTAGTACAATCTAGTACAATTATTGCAAAACAGTGCCATACATAGTGGCGTAATCACTGAGTGACAAGACTCCTAAAAATAAAGTCAGATATAACAAAACAATAGTGGAGCCAGTAAGTAATGCGTTTATAAATGAACACAGCAGTAATCAAGGCGGTAGCAAAGTGGTGATACAGAGCACGTGAACTCATCACGTCTGATTGATTAAGCTATCCGCTCACCGTTCCTAACAACCGCAAAAATTGTTTTATATCTATTTACTTTAGATAATACTGGTAATTTAACACCTGAAGGATTTTCAAAACGGAAAGGAACTTTTCGTTAGAAGAAGACAACAGGTTTTTCTTAGCAACATAATGTTTTAAATGTTACACAAATAATATCTTTCATCATAATTTCTTTTCGGATAATCGATATCAGATACTAATCTAATACTAGATTCAGATACTAAATTGATCACAAGCTATACGCTAGAGACTAAAAGCCAATATCTTTTTTCATTTATACATGTTATGCCAATATTTATACATGATATTTTATACTGGTGTACAAATAAAGAGTATAAATAAATAAATAAATATCGATCTTTGACTGAAATTTTATATATACCTATTAATACCTTAAAATATATTTCATAACATTATTGTGTTCGATCTGCATTAATAACAACTTATGCAGTGTTTTTTAAACCCCTTGTTTTTTCTTTTATAAATTGTCAGAATGCAGACTCTGACGAGCTTCGACAAGTTTTGTGGTGAGTCTAAGTGGCCCCGTCAAAATACAAGTGACACTGCCCTGCCCGATCTGATCCAAGCAGCCCTGGCCGAGATCGAGCGACTGTGCGTATAAAAGAAAGTTGGAGAAGATGAAGTGTTGCAATGTTGGTGCGATGCGGCGAGTGCGCGGCCCGCCGGCCAGCACGCGCGCCCGCCGTGACCGCGGACGCACATCGCTTATATTTAAACCGCCCGCTGTCATTCCCAATTACGATTTAACCTATATTTAACCTCAATCACATAACAATCACTCTTTTTCACATAACACAGCAGTGATGCGAGCACATTTCTAGAAGATTCCAGACATGAAGCTCTTTTCGCTTATAACGGAGCATTGTCGACTTTTCACATTGGTCTAGGCCACAACACACACACTAAAATAATGTGTGCAGTTTCTTTAAAACTCTTAGATATCGTTGACATGTCTCAGATTTCATTACTATCACGGTGTAATATGATAAGGTACGAATCAATTAAATTATTTAATTACAGATTATTAAAAAATGTTAAAACAATATTCATCTAGTCATTTGTAAATTCGTTGTTCATAATGACTAATAAGATACATGACTTACGTTATAGATTTTTTTGATTATTTTATAATTGGATACAAAATATGTTTTAATTAGTTTAGATAATATAAATCTTCATACGCACTCGATAGCAATTGCGTTGGTAAGCGAATAGCCAAAAAATTCGACAATGACGAGCTTGCTAATAAACAATGATAAAAATACAAACATTTTACAACATATCTGTACTGTATTATAACTATCAGTACCACATCACAGCATCATTGCACTAATTACTAATCAATCAACATGTTGATTTAATGTTATATGTTTTCAAATAATACATGAGAAACAACAACGATATATTGATTCGAGACACAACAGCACTAACACCAACAGTGCAATAAATCTGCCGAACAAGCAGCGCTGAATGTGAATAAATTTATTTATATTAAATTTTCCTTGTACATTTCAATCCTGTATATTTTTCTGTAGGGATTCGCAAAAGGGATTGAAATAATGTTTGATGGACGTCGAACGAAGTCGGCTCATCAGAGGTCAACGTTGCACCTTCTGAATTATTCAGGCCGTGCCCGAGTGCGTTTACCCCGAAACGTCTGCATTCTCAACTTAATCCCGAACCCCTGACCGTTGCCCTTTGCCCTACACCATGGACGCTCAAACAATGGCCTGACCAGGTTTAAACGATATTCTCATACTGTTTCGGAATCGGTTACCTCCAGAGGACAAGCCCTGTTATTATTCTATGGTTTTTTCACAGTTTGTACAACCAGGTATCATTGTACGAAAACGCATTCGAGTTATTCAATAAGGTGGGAAATCTTGTCAAGAAACTTATATTACGTTGAATATACTCGTAATTCTGAACTAAATAAAAATATTGGAGTACTCGCTCTTGATCACGTGAAATGAATTTGACCTACTATTTATAAAAAGCTCGCGACGAGTACGGATTGGCTTCACGATATATTATTATTATCATTGAGTAATTTTATTACTCACTACTTAGCAGTCACCTACTGCCCTACATAATAGGAAGATGTGAAGAAGTACAAACAATATTAGGGGAATCAATAGATTCTACCTTCGATAAACTATAATTCCCACTCCTTTTATACCACCAGCGTTAAATGAGATGATATGAGGAAAATATTTAATTAATATTCGACTAGAAAATGAAAGATAATTAACAAATATATTATAAGTCCCGCCCCGTCTCATTAGGACTTGACACACTTGCAGTTAGTCACGTACGCTTCTACTAAATTAAGTTCATATAAATGTCATTATCACCGCTTAATTGGAACTGCAATTATAAAAAAATCGTTATGGCCTTAATGTTGTTCTGCAATTTTAATAAAACTCTCGTTAGAACTGCAACTATACTAATCGCATTTTTCACGATTGACGTTTTCATTCACTTGAATGAGTGCATACAATGTATATACGGGTGCATTTGACACATAGCGAACTCGTAGTCTGGAAAATTGAAAACATTGTCTCATGTGCGTAGCAACCCTCGGGTGGAATTAGTCACCATTAGTCCTCAGACGGTTTTCGCTTAAACAAGCCAACATGACTCCTCTTACCTATGCTTTACTTACTGTCAGAAGCATGTCATATTCGCTTGAAAGTAGTTTAAGTCTGTGAACCGGTCATTGGGGGATACTGACCCAATTGGCAATTGTAACTTGGTTATATCTTAATTGTTGGCGACGTACCAATTTATGCCAACTTTTCAACCACGGTTTGTCGTCCCTAAGAATCCTCATGCTGACTTCCATAGCATCAGTGTTATGAATGTAAATATGCTTGGGTACTGACGTTTAACGTCGAACTGTGCCATGGGCTTTTTAAACAGATGATTGTAATGTAGACGAACTAAAGACTAGTGCCTCAATGTAATGATGCCTGTTACCATATTTAATAACTGGGTATGGAATGTGGAATTTCGTAAGCAAATCAGCAACCATCTTTTACACGTCACTCGTAACTAAATCATAGGTAACAAACCTAGTCATACCCACTAGATAATGCCTCAAGGCTGCATAAAGCCTCCCCCCGTGAGCGCCCTCGCGCCGCCCTCGCGCTGAAAGGCCTACGTGATTTTAAACATGGCACGTATGCACTTATTTACGACTGATCGAATAATGTACTAAGTCAACTCGATAACCGCTTTGTTAATTACGTCGTTGGCTAGATTATGAACTCAGAAAAGGATTCTTTGTATATAAACATGGTCAATCTATCTCTGACGACTATGCTTAACAAGAATATTTGTAGCTACATGAAAGGATTCACATTGAATAGTTCTGTAGATATATGTACTTACATCTCATCCAGCGTTACCAGGCGTCCTAATTTTTGCGGTACGTACGTAAAAGATTTTAAAATCCCTCTTTGACCGAAAACATATGTGGACACATTAATTTCATCTTGCCATCGAACTACCTCATGGCTTTTAAGAGCTAGATTTTTGTCGATTTTATATTTATATTTTATCAATACAGTTTATTGACGTAATATGACCAAGAAAATACCGACCAGATATTTTTTAATGCAAGGCTTACTTAAAAAGTAAAATCAAGACTATAATCCCCGACGGGATGGGCAAAGGAGTGTATTAGACTCCCGCGTTTCATCAGTTACGTTCACATCCCAACATAGTAAAGGTGGTGAACCTATTGCCATACGCCGAGCACCGATCCAGATTGCGAAGAACTACTAGAAATTTCTATAATCCAATGGTACCGGACTTGAGAATCGATTCCAGGTCCTCTCGATCAGCAGTCACGCTGGCAAACACTTGACCAATGAGGCCCTGCTTACTTATTCCTAAACATGTCGTGAATTTTGTAACCTGCAAATATATTCATTGTCAATACATTTATATAATATTCTTTATTTATACGATACCAAACATCCGCATTAAACACTATGTAATCTTGCCATGTTATGTCGAAAAGGATGGGTTCTGAGCTCCAACTCAAGAGCCCAAATAAAGGGTAGTGCTCTGGCAGAAGAGCGATGCGACAAGCTGTGCGGCCCTCAACCCTCAGGCCCAGCGGCGATTATGGGCATTAATCCTCTTTCGTGCGGTCCAGCAGTGGGATGAGAATGGTTAATGATGTTGATGACGTAGATATTACCTACAAATAATATTCGTTACATTTCATTATATTTGACATGCGACATTCACATATTCATATTTGTATATACATATTATTATGCCGCGTCTTGATAAAAATGTTGTATGCTCATATTATAGGGCGCATATTAAAATCATAATAATAAAAAAACAATACGAATAAAATTATAATAGTCGTAGATCGATTAGTATGCGAATTATTCTGCTTCCAACGACCACTTACTATAATACATTGACGTCAACACTACATAATGTATTCGATAAATTAGAGAAAATATATATTGATACTTAAAACACTTCCTACCGACTTCAAGACAATGACGAATCTGTTGCATATTTCATTAGGGCAATCAAACAGTGTTCTTAATATTTTAATGAGTGTGTCGTCTGGCTTCAGTAATAGGCTCACTACGTCAATTTTATGTTTTGCTTCTGTATTATTTATTGAACGTACATATATGTATTTAATTATATCATCACGCTATGTCCCGTCCGAAGCAGATGAGTTGACAGTTGAGCGTTGAACAGAGTGCCACATGTATAAGAATATACATACATGTATAAAACTTCGTGTATGTAACGGTTACAACGTGCTATTTCATATTTTAATGTATATCCATTTGTAAAGAGTGAGATGCACCAATATTTGACCCCAGGACGCACAGAGTAGAAATCCGCAATTCTACCATTCATAATTCCAGTCAAAAAATATACGTTTTAATCTTAATATATATAAAGAACTTGGTAACGACGGAGAGTACTCAACAATACTATAAATTATTATACTTTTTGAAATTCGCAAATACGTAAAACTAAATATGTATTGCTATTTTAAGAATTACTTCAAACATAACATTACGCCTGCAATTCGCCGAAGGGGTAAGCAGAAAGTGTTGGACACTCCCGCGTTAAACCAGTTTTGTTGAACTTCCCGCCATATAATAAAAAGTAAGCCATAGAACGGGCACAAGTCCAGACTCAGAATTACTTTAAAAAAAAAATCCTCTAATAAACTAAAATTATTCCAATCGACTGCCTCGTTGGTCAAGTGGTTGCAAGCGCGATTACCACTCGGGAGATCCCGGGTTCAAGTCCCGGGTTGGGTGCTATTGAATTTTTCTAATTTAGAATTTCTAGTAGTGACTCGGAGTATGGAATTGTGCTCGGTGTATGGCAAT
>DWMG01004184.1:0-11155 GCA_018244855.1 Elbella merops | reverse complement strand
TCGCTTATGCGACATCACAAGTTTTACCGTTGCGCTCGTATGTCTCAGCGTATGCGCCGTCATACATTTTACCATTCCACTCGCAAGAAGTTGCGTTTGAAACAGCCGTCTTTTTTATTTTATATCCCCTGTTACATTATGGTACTACTCATAGTCATATTAAATCCGAGTGCAAAGGGTTAAGTCATTGGGTACTCCACACTGCTAGTTAAGTGACGTATACACAAAGAACTCGCACGAATATTGCCATAAATATAATATGCATACAGTATACACGAACGGCATACTTCCTAGTGTGACAAATAGGTTCACCGACATTGACATAGGTACTACAATAATATACATTGCTACTACTAAACATAACACACGATTAGATTAATTGCTATAGGTATGTATTTGACTATTAAATATAGGTATTACATTTGTGGTTTTTGTTTTTTTAATGCTTTGTATTGTGTTAACTTTGGGATAGTTAAGCTTTTTTATTTTTACTATAGACTACTATGATTACAGACTATTGTATGTCATAAGTTTTAGTTAACTAATGTTCGATCGCAATATGCGTCGTGAGTACCTATGTGTTAAATTACGATAATTTGTTAATCGTAATTATTATTAGTTGTTACTTCGCATTTAAAATTACAATGAAACGTAAATACTAGATACTTGGAATACTACAGCAGTGTGTTGCAAAATTACATTTGGTACTGATGTCCACCATTTAATTTTGTGACACTTTCCCTGCAGTATAAATGTCGTTGTACTAGCATTCAACGTTACATTGTAAACTAGACTTACACGATTTATGTCGTGTTTATTAATATTTAAAAATACTTACTAGTAGAAAACTGTATATCTGTAAGCGATATTTTTTTCCGATCTTCATAATGTTTTAGATATGATGAGCGTACGTTTAACTAGCAGAAGCTAACTGGGCAGCTCGTTATGAAGACGTCATAGCGTCATGCATCCAGGGCGAGCGCGTCAGGCAATATCAGGTGGAATCAGCGGATGCCTTTATTGCAAGTGTCAATTTGATTTCTATGTGTTGTAGTTTTTGTTAATGTTGCAAATTAAATTGTTTTGTTTATTTTGCAATTATTGTAATCTTTATCATATAGTGTTTTATGTTGGTGTCCGTAGATTAGTAGCGTTCACGCTGACCAATAACAGTTAACCCCGTTCTTGGCCAAACTTTAGGTATATATATTATCTTTTAAGTTATTTTATTAGGGTAAATGTACATACATACATACATATATCAATGAAGCAGACAGCGATCTGAGCTTATCTTTAGTCGAATCAAATGTTTAGTATATGTATAAATTCAGCTTATATATTTTATATTCCTTCACTAAAGCCTTATTTTATTTTAAAACATGGCTCTAACTTTCCGTTCCGGCAGGACCCATGCTACGAGGATCAGACAATTGATGACCTAAACACTTGTTATCTCAAAACTAACCAATGGAACCTCCATGTTCGGTTAACAGTTAGGGTTGCCCTTGAATATGTCAAAGAACTCTGCTTACATTTTTAAATTGCCACATTCTGCTCTGCTCTGCTGCATTGCTTTGTTCTGAATAATCGATGTGCTGCAAATATTAACTCGGGCTAGTTCTGAAATTACTGAACCAAAGTCATCAGCAACTGAGTAACATCTGTACTTCTTGCTGTCGTCTGCTTTCTTTCAATTGCTTGGGGTGTATTGGTCTTTGTTATCACAGTCGTCACTTTTTTATTATGAACATATCAATGTCTAAATTTTAACTATATCTAGTTATAAGATTTATATACACTCCTGCTCAACGTTGCGGTTATGCGGGGTCGTGGCCGCTATCTGTCGCTGAGCTTCTAGCATAAAGTTATAATTTCTAACCAAAATGTGCAAACGCATTTCGATCTCATTATGTCGCAACCTCACGGGGCGCGCCATACCCGTTGTATTACATTTTTAAAAGTGGGAAAACAAAAGCTTATCATGTCTACACGGTTGCTTAAGTAACTGACATATTATAATGATAACATTAGTGTATAACATGCCCATTTCTCCTATTCGAAAGATTTAGGACGTCACGTGTGTGTTTATGTAAGTAGGTACATGTTGTACCGAGTGATATGGATGTCGGCCTTAATCACGTGTCTAAGTGTACGAAGCTATTGTAAGAGTATAGGTATTGTAGACTTACAGTTTCCTGAAGGCTGTCGATTGTATGAAAACTAATTTAACCTTAATACGTCCGTTGATGCCGTTGTTTCCCGTGATGCACGGTGGACGGATTGACCCAAAAATAGTTGCGGTGGTGACTTCTCGTGTAAGGATAAAATGAAACGTAGGAATAAACGTGGATTTACATGGTAACAAAAGGAATTTGCCTTGCAAAAATATTGTGATACGCATCGGTGCGTGCAGTTAGCCTCGGTGGTGATGGGATTAGCGTTTGTATCTATTCGCATTAATTGTGCCGACGGGAGCAGCACCGCAGCGAGCTGGCTCCTACGCGCCTCCCAGTGCGCTATGGTTCTCTAATAACGGCCACGCAACGCCCGCTACTTCGTAGGTCGATATATCAGAATGGTACACGAAATGGATTTAGCAGGGTTTTGTTTTTTTATTATTTTGAATTATAGAATGTTATTATTCCTTATTTTTAAATTTTAGTAATTATTTGATAAATAGTTTATAAGGATTTATTTCATTTAAATATTTTTATTTTCAGTTATTTTTTTAATAGTATAATTTACGATATCGTAATGCGTCGCATTATCCAAGCGATTGTTCCTTTGGGTACGTATATGGACTGGTTGAGCATTTAGGTAAGTTTATATCTATTACGTCATCAATATGTATTCGTGTAGTCGATAATGGTGTAGTGGACTAATAAATGATAAGCGGCTTGTTTTTAATTCGTCGCCTAAATAGTTGTCGAACTGGAGGACGCTGTTTAAAGTAGGCTCTTGATAAAAATGTAACTGATTGATAAATGTGTTATCGCGATTGCATTTAACCAGCATTTTAGCATTACATTTATAAGCAGTTTTGTTTGTATGTTATATTTATAAGTTCCGATGGTAATGTTTATTAATGAATTTATATTACTACTAGGCTGGTGGAGCGCTGCGGCCAGAGAGCCGCATTTAATTTTGTTTTCATTCTAATCCTTCAGTCAGAACACATCTCTTAGACCTGGTCTGCTCACTCTGCCAGCGCTCAACGGTATTCTGAACACATATACAGGGGCGGTGCGATTTATAAAAATATAGGGTCCCATAGCTGTTAGCGTCAGATGGTGCCGGTGTTACTGATGTTGCTTACAGCGACAGGTACATGTACTCCCGTATATTACGAGCACGAATTAACACAAGAACCGCCTCCGTAATTATAATTTGTTATGAATGTTCATCATCGTTTTATTGCTGTCGAATTCGTGTTATTTGCTAAATATAGAATGTAATCAAAGTTGTTTTATTTATTTAACCACCATATCCACCGTTACATCTGGATTATTGCAACTAGCGCAACGTAACGAAGAACACTTTCCTCGTGGTCCCTGGAGCAGTGGCGCAGCACTAAAGCAAAGTTATGTTTCTTCTATACATATGAGATTGAGGAGAGGGCATTGTTACATCCACTATATTCTTTTACAAATTTTGAAATCCGAAATGTTAGCAATAGCTCTAGCTACATTCCCGCATCTACTACATCGGGTGTCTGCGTAAGGAAATAAATAATAAATACAGAATTTCATATTGCTTT
Organism: Elbella merops; assembly: GCA_018244855.1. Taxonomy (NCBI): domain Eukaryota; kingdom Metazoa; phylum Arthropoda; class Insecta; order Lepidoptera; family Hesperiidae; genus Elbella; species Elbella merops. Next base: position 7,398 of record DWMG01004184.1, on the reverse strand, counting down.
ATGCTTATTTGTATTGCAATTTTCTTAAATCACATGGAAAAAACAATTATTAAACAAAATATTTAAAAATTCACAATACAAGAAATTAAATAATTCTATTCTCAATAACAATAACAAAGCAAACAAATTTTAGTGAACATAATTTTTAAAACGACAAAGAGACATTCATATTGTATGTCTGCAGTAAAAAGATATAAGGCAGCCTATTCATTGGATGAAAACACACAGTGTACGTATAGCGTGATGTACCGGCCTTTCTATAAATGTTTTATCACGTATTTTAGATATGCAATATACCGACGTACTCGCATATAACGAGCTTATCAGTCGTATTCATCTATTACTTCCATTATACAGCTTTTGTTATGTCTAATCGCCTAGTGAAATATTAATGGCGCTAGATGTAGGAGAACTGTTCAATGCCAGTTACCTTTCTCAATTGTTTTTATCCAAATGTAAGTTAAGAAAATAGTACAAAGGAATCCATAAACAACGCAACGCTTTGATAGTTTATTAGAGGAGTGTTGGCTCTACAACAACCGTGCCTAACAGTGAGTAGACATCTACTCACTGTTAGGCACGCTCACTGTTGTCTACAGGGAACGGGTATCTGTTCCCTGTACAAATATATGTCACAGACAAAAATCGCTTAGAAAATATACACGACAATTAAAATAATATATACAACAATTCGCTAAACTCTCCTACACGCTATTCATATACGCTCGATATTTTTGCTCAATATCTCGTTTCAGTTAACCTTAACATTCGAAATATTAAGTATAGAATGAGATAAAACATTTAACAGTTTAAACCTATTTAATTTTATTGACTGTATACAAAGAGAGCCCTCGTTATTATTGGGAAATACAAACATATTTGGTCATCTTAAATGGATCAAATCAATTCGTTACATTCGTTCTCAGAACATTCCTCAATGAAGTTCGACAATTTCGACCTCAATAAATATACAGATAAAATAGAAATTTCAAACAACAGTTCATTTATTGACTGGGAAACATTCAAAACATAAACATTGTGTTACATGAGAAAACAAAAGTATAACGTCACATTGCTTTAACATTCAGAGTAAGGACACTCTTTCTGCGCAAGCCTATACGCTACAACACGCAGAAATCAACTTAGCACTCACAAAGAACGCTTCGTTACTTCTTTACTACGTCATTATAGCGAGGTGCGTAGTTAACTTCCACAAGTTATACAATCCGACCAAATTCAATAGATTAGTTTTAACAAATTCATTAAATATAACACGCGGTATAAGGATTACGCGATCCAATGAATCGACCGCCTTTTAAAGGTACAGACAGGACAACACAACTAACCTTAGTTGATCGAAATAGAGTACCTTCTTGGATGACAACATCAAAAGTAAGTTACAATACAGCATATTCAACTACAAAATTGAACTAATTGAAAAAAACCTAAAAAAAACTTCAACTTTTTTAAAAACTAAAAAAAAAATTCCACTTTTAAATATGACAAAAATTTTGTCAACAACCAAGTGTGAATGTAAGATAATTCTTAGTTATTGCGAACTTCAACGGAGGAACACGTATCATTAGTTACATACACGTACGCACGCATATATTTATATACATATTAGTGAAGCTAGACTACTATACTTGTTGCGTAGTGTTCCCTAGACGCAGTACCGAATTAGCCTAACTCCGGTGCTAAGAGCCGTTATGATAATATCGATATAAATCGCGAAACATTCAGTGACATCAGACGCCAAGGTACAACATGTGACACAGCACTTTTAGTTTACAATTGGATATTTTTATACAAGGAAGAGACAGATGGTTCATCTTCCAGCTTTCAAGCACGCGCCGATTTTTAAATTTCAATCATCAACGGCCGGAGTTGACGTTCCCTAGCGCCGCCCTCGAACAGGCGTGCCGCAGTGCGGGCGGTTACAACGACAACCGCTCATAAACAATTAATTTACTCTACAAAGTTCCGCACTTAATAGTATTGGTCATTTAAAGTTAAAAAGTAGACAATATACATAAATATATGTAGTATCGTAAATCTACATTTAATAAATTACGAACCAAAGTGCATTTCACAAGGCCCCGCTGGCGTTACGTGACATGTTCATGTCACCGTAATCCGGCACTGCTGGTACTTTATTGTCGCTCACCGCACAAAGGCACATCACTGCAGGAAACGAATAACGCGCCATTATAAGGTAACACACTAAGAGATCAACGGAGCACTAGAGAAAAAAAAACTGACCTAATCATTATCTCTAACGCACTACGAAGCTGTGGTACGAGCGTAGAAGCGAGAATTAACAACTTGCCGACATCAAAATGAACACATACGCTAATAATGTATCGTCGACCTCACACACCGCACGCAGAAATCAACGTTGCACTGGCGAGGAATGCGTAACCCCTCCCGCCCTCTGACTCCGCCTACTACTCGGTGATGACATCCTACGCACGAACAGCTATATATCTCTTTGCACTAATCGAAATGGCTAATCGCTATTAAACATCACATTGACGCGAAGACATTATTTGAGGCAATACAGAACCATAATGGAATTCAGTGGTCTATAAAGTCGCTGTTTGAAATATGAATGATTTATAACAATGATTATACATTAAATACCACATATTTTTGTACAGTAATTTTTAATCATCGAAAATATATTTCCACCTCTATTTTATTTGTACACGTTTCAAATAGACTACAGTTATATTGGGCTACTGTCGAAAACCTGTAGATGTAAAATATCATTTTGTTTATACGTATAAGTACCTCCTATATGATTATAATGTTTTATTTATTTTGTTACACTATTCTGTTACACTGTTACGTTTATTTATTCTGTTACATATGCTTTATTTATTCTGTTACACTATTCACATGAACAAGGTTTTTAGGAAAGTACACACTTCCTTGCAAATTGTCTCTACAGCTTACGCTTAAATGTATTTAACGTAAAATTATTATAATTATAATACGCAGGGGGAAAAAAATCAGGCTTTGATCACCTGACTTTACCATGACGTCTTGAGTATAATAAATATATAGTCAAACGTATTGAGTACATTATTGTTGAACCATGGCTAAAAATCATCATAAAAATTCAACATAATATTTATACGTTAACCAACATCTCAAAGGCTGAACATCGTAAAAAGGTAACCAGCCCTAATTGAATTTTTATATTGTTTCGGTGAATAGTTTCCAGTTATCGTACCTACTTTCATGGCATTAGTTACAGGCGTGCTTGTACGAAGACAGTGATAATTGTAAATGTCTGGTCTGTAAGGATAGAAAGAGTTGTCTGGCATTCAGCGCCTTCTACATATCCCTTACGGGAACTAATGTGATAATAAATCAATAAATGTGAATATAATAAATAAATGTGAATGTATGTATTAAATATACGAACAGTAATTTATTCCCCGGCAAATAATTTCTATCGAAACTCATCGTCTAAAGTTCCCCATGCTATGCGAATGGCGATAGAACCTTGTGTGAAGACATTATGTTTAGTGAATATGGGACCAAGACATGTAATTGACTATAACGTTGCAAGCAGCATACCTTCGCGAAGCTGGCAGCCTTGCAACACCTCGTTCTTTAGGGAGCGCAAAGTCTGCCAACCCACTCTGGTAAACGTGTTAACTAAGACCAGTGTTGAACAACAGAAACGCTAAAAACAATAAAGATGGCGATAATGATGTTGATGCTGATGACAAAATTAACTTGAGTTGCTAATATAATAATACTGAATATAATTCCTTTGTACATGAACAACACTATACGGTGTAGTGCTCCGAGCACAGCGAGAGCGAGCGACCTCAGATCACATTTATATGAAACACTCTAAAATCCTCCGTTGTAATGAAGTTTATGATACAAATAAACACACGTCAATGACGCCACACGAATATTAGACGGTCTCAATAACAAGATTACTTAAATTATTATTTTATTATTATTATTAATAAGAAAATAAGCCTTTACGGTCAATCTAGATATACGGATTTGCAGCTCCTAAGCTACGCCTGTTTGATCAAGACTATTTAATTTAACTAAATAAAAAAATCATTCATCAGTGCCTACAGCATGTAGTGTAAATAATACATAAGTTGGTAAATATCGCAATTTAAATTTAAAATTATAAAACACCCACTCATTAAATTATTAATACGATAAACATAAACCGTCTACTACTAAATAATTATAATCGTCTAATGAAACAAAAACAATAGAAAAAAAAAACGAAAACATACTGTGCTCTTGCTTCGCACGTTTCGCAGATTTAGTTGATATTACGTATTATATAAGGTAAAGTCTTGCCGGGATTCTATATTATCGGGGCGCGTGCATGGAAAACACATGTATATTGCCAAGGGAATCTCTAATATTACCGCAAGGTCCGATTATACCGAATCAAGAAAATTAACATGGACTTTTGAAGGGCAAAAGAAATGACCACAGATCATTTTACTACCCCGTGTCATGAAAATATAATGTTATTAGTAAGCAACGACGTGAAAGTAACAAAAGTTAGTATGCTAAACTTGAAGACTGATTACGTCGAGTAATTTGTGTACCGCACACTAAAATACTTAGAGGTGACTCTTGTCGACGTGCCCGCAGATAATTGTAATATAAACATTACATTAACAACAAACATCGACAGAACAATCTTATCTTTATTGGTGCGATAATTCATTCATTAGTCAATACATCATAAACTTGCGATTCGCTTTCGCTCGCGTGTCACGTGAAAAATATACAAAGACATAAATATCGTATGCCACTCAATTTATGTATTGACTTAGTTTTACGGCGTTACATAATCAATATATGATGATATTTCGATGTTCTGTGAAACCTCTTGTTGGCCAACAATATCAGCTATTTAACATTGACGGGCAAGAGATCAGATCACAACACCTACGTACACACCGAGTATTGGAGAGATTACATAGATATGATATCAGAAATGCTCATTATTAACACTGGTCTTGTGATCGTTGCTTATCAAAAGAAAACATTGCTTTTAACACATCGTACATTGTTATTATAATATATGACTCAATAAATCCATATCGTTAAAATTACATGTCATTAATATTTAATAATATGTAGATAAATCAATATTAAATCTTCGATGTAATAGTAACTTAATTTTTGGACGGAATCCTATTGCAGATGGATTGAACTAAGACAAACGTTACACAGCGATATTATATATATTATTTACATAGTATCAGCATAATTTTGATTTTAACTTGGCGTTTTTATTAATAATGAATAAGGAGCATTTCTGAAGGTACATACACCAAATGTTTGTGGACTATACACGAAAGAAAACACGCTATACTATCTATATATAGCTGGTTCGAATCTTGAGCAATAACTATGAGATGCACTAAGTGTAGCTTCGATGTGGCTCTCGTTAACATATTTCCGCTTTCGAATGTCAAAATATTCCATCGCAAAATTCGCCAATATAACCTATGAGTAACCACTTTTTATTCGGTCCATATCACGCCCGTGAGAGCACCGGAAGAGCTAACACACACTACACCTATTCGTCTACGGGTACACAACGGGCAGGTTGTGTACATGAACATACAAATCGATTCCGGCTACAGTAATGTAGATAATAAAGACTAAAACGAGTTTATTTAACAGACGAAGGTACCTCTATACTGTAGACCAAATTAATTTTCTCTTCAAAATCAGGCCACGTCAAGCTAAGAAATTACGTAAATAGATACTCAAAAAAAACATCTGTTCACAATGAATGCGCGCGCTACAGTGTGCCAGGGTGTCTACCCGCTACGGAGACGAAGCTGCCTCCTCCCGTGTTGAGGCCTAACCCTACCCAATAGCGGGACATATGTTGGAAGGATTAGAGAGAAGTTTTGTATAGCTTGTCAACAACATGACCGGTAATATAGAGTGTACAAACGTTGTAAGTTGCAAATAAATTGACAGTAAACATTCCCTTATCAATTTTAAACTTTTTCGCGCTCTTACAGATAGATATATCGTACTAAGAAAACAAAAGGATTTGTTCATTTAAATGTCTTTTATAAGGTGGCTGACAGGCAAATTGTGGACATTGCAACAAATTTTAATAATAAATTCATAAATTATAATTAAAATTTGAATAGTATGAAAAATGTAAACACTAGTTGAGATGATACTGACACCCAAAAGAACATAAATATAATTCCGAATAAAATGTAGTAAAACAATGTCAAAGAGCTACATTCAAATGAAGTACTATCGGGTCTGCTGGCCATTGCCACATGGATGAAGTACAGTAAAAGCTCCTTCAAAATTGCAAATTCAAAATTTAACTGCATATGTTGTTGAAGTTGCAAAGGGAATAGGGGCGAGATGGCTTCGAGCAGATAGAATCAACTGACATTCAAGAGTTGCTTGATTCGCAAGATGACAACCGAAACCGACTCGGAGGAAATGTTAACTCCGCAGTCCACCGAAGAGAGCCGCAGAGACCGCAATGAGCAGTGATAAACCTTGAATTAAAAAAACTTGACCGAAGGCTAAGAATGGCTAATGAACTTTGTGATTATTTTAATAAAATTGATCCTTATTTTTGAAAAGGAAATTTTATTTTTAAAATGCAAATTTTTAGTGGTACATATGTCTGAATATCAATCTCAATTTAAACATCTTATAAAAGTGGCGAAGCAAGAAAAAATTACTAAATTCTTTAAACCTTTGCCTAAAATTGACAATTGATTTTAAATTCTAATTTAACAATAAATTCACTTTATTTCAAGATACATATTGTTTTTGTGAAACCTTGGAGCGTATCTCCTTTAATTATATACTAATTACCATTCCATATTTGCGTACTGTTTCTGTATGCGCGACATACATATTTGTGGAACGAATCCCCCGCAAATAAGGAGCTTTTACTGTGTGTTACAAAGATTTTACTCACCGTTCAATTAACGCAAAGACACATCGAATGCAGTAACTAATTTGGCGCAGCCTAGGCACGATTAGTCCAATATGCGTAGAACCAACGGCGAATTGTACTAATCGCGCCTAAGTTTTTAAGACATTTTAATGTAATTATAAACATTACCAAAGCACGCTTTATGCATTATATCCATTTGTATATTTAAAATAAATTTTATAGTATATATGAATAAATACTAAACACAAGTTACCGTTACTTTATGGTGTAACAGCTTCGCAACAGATTAAATTTTATTTCCATTTCATATTGCAAAAGTCAAGCAGTTAAAAACGATGCTATATGACAATGGAAATATATGTTACTATGACAGCTTTTATTAATGATTTTATTTAATTAAGAATAACCTCTTATTATTGTAAGGATAACCTCTTTACAGT
>DWMG01004183.1:0-11155 GCA_018244855.1 Elbella merops | reverse complement strand
CACCCCCGGAGTGAGGGGCTAAGTTCTTAACCACTAGGTATTCGTATCATTAATATTATAATTAAAACGACGCAAGCACCAAGAAACAACTATTTTGAAAGTAGCTAGCAACTACTGGTAGTTCGTTCAGGTTAATAGTATAAAGTTAAATTTTTGGCCTGAATATATGTTAAGGCTATTTATGTGTGTATTATTTTCGCAACCGCTGCGGCTCTTCGCAGTGCGCCCGACCTCTCAATATTCGGGCTCCGTGCGCGATACGGTCCCAGAGGCGTTCATATAATAATCAGTCCGTCGTCCGAATTCCGCGAGTGTTTCAACTCGGAACTAGTTCCACGGGAACGGCCCAAATACGCCCAACTTGCCTTCGTCTACTTTAATGAAACCGTAATTGAGAACGTTTCGACTGGTATTTGGTTAAGTCATTTAATAAAATAGCACTGAAACAACTGAACTTGTTATTATAAGTTAGCGCAAGTGAGGTAAAGTAGGTGACACGCTCGAAACTTCCATTGCAAATGTCAACAGTTTATTTGACCCACACGTGACTTTACATTTGTAATAATTATTATCACCCCTAATAAGGGTGGTCGCCAATGTCTTTGCTACCTACTATTTCTGAAGATATATAGTATCATATGAAACATGGCGTCTATTCAATGCCAGAATGCAGTTTTTGGAAGTGTCCTCTATAAATGATTTTAAAAATTGAAAGTATTTATTACTACGCCATGTCCTTTCCGGGGTAGACAGGGACCATCGAGTTTATAGATTACTTTAGAGAAATAGTTACATTATAATATAAGCGATGTATACGCGTACACAATTCGTACACATTTACAAATAACCACCAAGCCCATCGCTTGGTGCTGGTTTTGTATTGATAGAAAAACAAAAGGACGGACGTCGAGTGCGCGACGCGCGGCAACGAGCCGGCCCCGAGCTCCCCGGCGCGCCGCTGTGTCTGTCCGGTGACATGTTGCAGCGGTGGGGCTTTCCGAATTGGTAGATTTCCTAGTCCGCCATAGAAAACTAACATTTAATTGTGTTTACATTTATTAGTGTTTACATTTACATCTTAATAATAGGTATTTGCTAGACACAGTGCTCATGTTCGCAATTAATGGCATGCGAACAGTTATTCGTGAATTTATATTCTGAAGTCCTACAATATAATTCATTGTATCACAGTAATGGCAATATTAATCGTTATGTTAAACAATGTCCAATAATTATTATATTATAATATATAAATGTTAATAAGGTAGTCATATTCGTCAATCAATTATTGTATAATTTTATCCCCCCTTTTCTACATGTTCTATTAATTCTTTAACGGAATAAAGGCTCTTGGTTAGCAGCCATTTTTTAAGTCCCTCCTAAATGTAGCTACGGTTATGTTTATAACTGACTTGTCACCTATGACGTGTCTCGGTCTCCCGAAGGGAGTGGTAATCCGCAGTAGTCGGCGTGGCTATGACACAGTCCCTATTATGAGTCTTTTTGAATGGGAGTCAGCCTTGTCGAAGTAGCTCGCGGCTTGCTTCTTTAAGAACTAGGCTATTGTATCTAAGTGGAGGTCCCTATGGAGATCAACATTGTGCATTAACGAGGGTACCCCGGTTGCTCTGCGCATAAAAGTATTTTATAATATTTGTAGGGTTTTTATATATTTATTGTGTGCGAAGGTAACACTGGCATAGGTTATGATGGGTCTGATACAGGCAGTGTAAAGAAGGACTTTCGAGCAAAGTGCGATCTTACTCTTCCTGTTGATCAAAGAGTAGAGCCGCCCCAGTACGAAAGCTGCCTTATTTCTGACTGTCTAAATGTTTTTTCCGAAGCTTAGCTTTTTATCGAGTGTGAATCCCAGGTATTTGGCATCTTCGGATCAAGGGATAGGTATTTTAAAAAGATGAATGGGTCTAAGAGTGCGACTTGCTCTTGGGACATTGCGCTGTTTCTTATTGAAGCAGATGGCTGCTCTTTTTTCCGTCTTGTTCTTTTTCCATTTACTGCACCAATCACTGAGAGCGTGGGTTGCAGTCTGTAGTTGCTTCATCATGTGACGAAGGTTTGAGTCTATGAGAAAGAGTGCGGTGTTATCCGCGAATAGCGCCATTTTAACCCTGGGGTGCTTGGGGATGTCGCTCATATAGAGCGTGTAGAGGAAGAGGCAGAGTGTGTAGTCCTTCGGTACTCCAGTCCTTAAGGGGCGCGGGGATGAGCCTAGGCCTTCGACTCTTATAGTGGAAGCGGCGGTTTGACAAGTGACTCCATTAAATTATTTGGCTCGCTTAAATATATTCGGCTTGGAACATTGCGCATGCGCCAAAAACAGGGATGGACGGGTATCGATATTCGAAAATAACTTTATTTCATTCTGTCGTCATAAAAATGAAAAAATCATTTTCCGTATGTTGGTTTGACTGTTTAAATTATAATCACTTTCAGTCCTTTAAATAAAATATCGGTGACTATGCGATTGGTTATTGTACGAGTGGTAAAGTATGGTTACGTAATCAATGCAACAAAAAGATTAGCTTTGTTTTCATTAGGCACTACATTCTATACAAATTTAAAGTAATAAAATACAAGAAGGTCATGTATTTAATACTTGTTATTGATAATTAACTAACTTTCAGGGTTCGTAAGACCACTCACTAATATTCCACAAAAGGAAATGTAGAATTTTATTATGAACAAAAAGCTCCTTTTCCCTAAAGATTTATCATATTTGCGAATGTAATCAACATCCATTTAAGTTGCATTTACTGTTCTGAAAGTAATGTAATGTAATGCAAGTTGTGTAATGTACAACCGAGAGGACTCATTCTATATACTAACTATAAATTAAAAAAACAACCTGTTTGGCAAGGACTTCCATAGTTTTTTTTAGCTTCTATGTTATGTTATATTGAGTGGTAAAAAATCGTTCCTGTTAAAATACCAACCTTTCCAGAGATTCCCTGCAGTTATGATGCCTAAATTTTATCGACATTACATTCTCTCGATATCTGTCTATCGACCTGATAACAGCACCATTTCTCGCGCATGCGTTCTGCGTTGCTGGGTGGGGGGGTTGCTAGGCAACCGCTCATTCCGCCGGGACGCGGCCGTATGATTGTGTGTGGTATATTTAAGTATCGTTCTGTGAGTTATCAGTACAGCTCCGGCTATGAACCAGTGTAGGTGTCTGTTGATGTAATCCGTAAAACAAAATGATAAAAAAAATGTATATAATGTGTTAATGAGTTCGATACCACGTAATATGTTCAAATTGGGTAATCAAATAAAAGTTAACGAGCTACTAAGTTAACAATTTTAACTATTAACATTTATCCCAAATATAATGTTGGTTTTATCGGTCAAAATATTCTTTCGATTAAATATGAACTACACAATCAGAAACATAAGGCTCAATTCATGTTATGGACGGTACCTGATTAGTATTGATTCCTTAGGTAAATTGCAAATTACATAATTATAATGAATGCGCGGCGCGTCAACGTCGCCAGGGCTCGTTATTAAAATGAACCTTTTGTTTTATTGATGTGTCGAAATTATGTTAAGCTACAAAACCGGCGTCGGTTTCACGTTTAACGAAGCAAGCTCGTAATCAGAGCTCTGTACGGTCGATGCCCACTGTTGCTCAATTGTATACACACACACAATTTGTCTCTAATCGACGGCAGCAATGGATTTTGGCTAAACTGAACAAACATACATGTTGATCCGCATACACCTCAATAGGATTAGATTCTTTCGTGGGCTACTACTTCTGCAAGGTCTTAGATACATTCGTAATTTATAAATATAATACCATCTCTTTCGAAATATTTACGGCCTAATATACAGTACTATAGACATGGTATGGATCTCCATTCTGCGTGCCCTGCGCGGGAATTATGGGCCGCTGGTACGCCTGTCTATCAGCAAACTAATACACGCTAATGATACTGATGATATAGTAGAACGGAAGTATTATGGTTTTGTTTGTACTTGAAACGTTTAGTTGTTTGTCTGAGCAACTCATCAACATGCGGAATTGTAGACGCGTAGTGAACAGATTCATAACAAAAACAAATAACTGTGCGGGAGTAATCCGAGGTAGCACAGTAGTAGGCACCGACCCCAGCCAGAATAATTGACGTGCCGGCTTTGGGGCCGAGCTGATGGTACAATTGCTGCTGCTAATTGACACAACAGCGGAACAACACGACTTTATGGATCGCGCGCTTATTTCAATGTAAGCCTTCGCTACATGGACATGTTGGACATGTTTGGACCTGTGTACAATTTTACCGAAATGTTTTTAGATAAGTACTCATGATTGTAAAGGCTTCATCAGTGCGGTTGTTTCATATATGTGTACTCGTGTAACAGATATCTGATATCGAGTAGGGGCTGCTTTACTTATGATCACTGAAGTTCAGGTTAGATTAGTTCAGGAATAGGTTTCCTCATATCAAAGTATTTGTTGGTATAACGGCTAAATAAGATTAGTTCGACAATTTGCAAAAGAGCATGGATTGTCAGTGTTCATCATCATCAGCCTGTCTCAGTCCACCGCAGGACATAAGCGTCCCCCAACAGAGGGGCTTTTGTGCACTGCGTCGTCCCGCGATCAGGCGGTCAATCTTAAACGTTGGATAATATTGACGTACTTATAAGTACACCGTACGGAATATATATAATAACTGTTATGTGTAAATGTACATACATATAAGTAAGGGTTGAAGTAGTAACCTATCACGCTGGCAATTTGACGAACGTCATCCTGCTTAAATAACATTATGGATAATTCTAAGGTCTGCAGGTTTCCTGACAATGTTGTTTTTTTTGATTTTGGTTTTGGTTTTTTTGATTTGATTTTTACAAAGCAAATATTCCGTACAAATACATAAATAAGAAATATATTTTATCTATTTCAATAAGTAGAAGAATTCTCGATGTTAACAGTAGCTAAGCACTCAAAAGGATTATTCGGGGAGACAGCCTTTGCCAAATATTCCCGACCTTTTTCAACCTAATCTCCGGCTTTCAACAAAAATCCACGATTCGCCTAATTCTATAAATAATCCCTTCCAACCCCAATCTACCGCGAAAATGACGTATTGTTAATACAAATATTTGCGTTAGGAAATTTTCACGAAAAATACTTCTTGTAGCACCTGTGAAAATTGCATTGAGTTATTGTCTACCGCCAATTAAAGGAGAGCTTTCGCTGTCGAACACAATCATCTGCTTCCATGTAAAAGACAGTTAAGCTGAGGGGTGTGAGCGGTCTACTTAAAGTGGTCGTTCACGGGGGGGTGGGGTAGGAGGTGATCAATATGGGTGGGGAGGCGACCTGGCAGTCGCGTCGCGCTCGGCGCACAGAGTACACGTTCAAGTTGTTGTAGCAGTGAGTCTGTGCTCAGTTGGCACATAATCTGCCGTTTATTAAAATTCAATATGAACTTAAGAATAATTTTCTGTTACTGCCTTTCATTTATCGATTTTTATCGGCGAATTCAAAATAAACAGATATAAAACATTATACTCGTGGTTACTTGTTGTATAACAGATGATAATATGTTATTTCTGAATGATGTTTCTTCATATTTCTAATCTACTTTTATGCCATAATTCTAATTACTCCTACCTATAATATCCTGGCTAATAATAATTATTTTTAGTTGCTCGTTAATGAGCTTCTAAGCTTTCAATTATCCGTTGCCAACAACTAGCGTATATTCCAAACTTTTGAACGCAGAGTCTTATAATCTTGTGCCGAGGGTGTAGCTTCGTTACCGGCCGGGTGGTTGTCTTCATCCGGGGGGCGTTAAGTTGGCGGCTATTACTGCCGTCACCAATCAATCTATATCAATCGTCAAAGCTTGTTAGAGAATTTTGGCTAAAACATGCGTATGGCTTAAACATCGCGGTAGATCGAATTAATCGAAGTGGCGTTTAACTTTTGTTTATGAATAATTCAACTGCGGGCCCCAAAAGGTATGAACAGAAGTTGTATTTAGGGGTAGATAATAAGAAAGTAAGAAATATTAATCGCCTTGCTCGTAGTTGCCAGGGCAACTGCAGGCCGAAAGGTCCGGAGTTCGATCTCCAGATCGGATAAAGTATTATTGCCTTTTTCTAATTTGAAAATCCCGGTATTAACACAGCGTCTGGACCTTTGCCCACCCTATATCAATAGGCTCACCTTCTATGACACGGGACGTATAACGTATCTGACCTAAAGAACAGTTACGTATACTGAAACACGGGTCGTGATGTTATGTTAAACCACGAAACAATGATTTTGACATCGGTTTCAACATCTGTTCAGTACTTACAAGCTCGCGCTAGCAATAATTCCAAACAATCGCACAGACAGAAAGTTAGTACCTAACTCCGCTCACCGAATTCAGTTTTTCTATATTCAGCTCGTCTGGTTTGATTCGCAGAAAGCTTATGCGTAGGTATTTATTAAGTCATGTCACACAATACGTAAATATATCGGTCTTGTAAATAAAAAACAGTCTTGTAAGTGCAGTAAAACGGAAATAAACACAATTACATCAAACAATGTTGATGTTAAGCTTGATGTAAATGGAAAGGTTCCCCAAAGCTCTTTAAGCACAATTTGATGTACCTACATTCACATCGTCTATGTTTTATGGTAGTATTGTTATAGATATGTTCATACGCAGTACATTACATAATCAAAGTATAGTGATCATGTCACATAAATATTTGTCCGTGTGGGAATCGAACCTGCAATCCTATCCTGAGCCCTCAGAGTAATTAACCACAGCACGAACAAGCTGTATAGTTGCAGCAGACCAGTCAGCCAGTCAGTTTGATGGAAGCGCGCTGAGATGGAAACAGTTTGTTATTAACGCCGTTAATACATTGAGCGACCACTCATCGCGGCAGGCGATGCACAGCGACCACTGTGTATGTTTAGTTATACATATGTGGGATAGCGTAATATTTATAATATGTATTTAATTAGAAGTGCCTCTTATTTTTAATATAAAGTAATTAGCTTAAGATCTGCAAATTCCATTTATTAAACGAAATGCCGGAAAGTTCAGACTTTGCTACCTCCCGTCTGCCCTAATTTGGAATGATTTGGCCTTGCCTGCTGGGCCCCGTGGGCTAATTAAGTGCTGCTCTTGATAATGACCGCCCGATCCTTTTAGGCTAAAGTTTTATGACTCCTTTATGACTAGGTCCAAAATGACGTACGGCTGCCAGCCTCGCGGGGCAACTCTGGTTCGTCCGTCGTAAGTTGTCACATTAGTCACGGTAGTGTGACTCTTAGTTTTGTCTCAAACTAAACTTCTGTTTGAAATTACACTGAGTAAATAAATAAATATTAATATTATATGTTCGCGCGAGGTCCTTTACGGGGTAGGCAGACAGTACCGAATGCCAAATATTTCGACCCTTACAAACCTGTTGTGTATTTTCTAGTTTCATCAGTCGTTCCATACATTGGATAACAAATAAGTACATAATTTACTCAATGAAATTAAATGGCGTTCAGTTTACAGGGAGAAAACAAAGTGGAGAGCTTTATGAAGTTTCGTGATAACATGGCGACGAGCGTAGACTGTGAATGTTTAAGTAATAGACTGGCAGCTCATAATGAACTGCGGGATGCAATATTGTACGGGAACGAGGGTTTTCTTAAGTTCAACGAGACTTTTAAACATAAACATAGTACTTTTGAGTTTCTTAACAAGAACCCAGGGTTTCTTGTTATCGTTATAGTCATATAATGAATATATAACCCGCAGTCGTTAACTAGGCGACTCGCTTTGATGACGTAATCGCGACCTACTAACTGCATATTAAGTTATTCAAAATTATTTTATTATATTCTCAGTTTCATTTTGGTATGAAAATATCACACACGCATATATAACAGGTGTAAGACATGGTTCTTCTCCAGAATGAGACGAGTAAGACCATAGTGCGCTACGCTGGCCTAGTGTGGCTTGGCAGACTTAGATTGATTATATATGATTGGTTCTAGGGCGTACTTCGAGAGTTGGAGCAGAAGAAGCCGCAGCTGGACGAGCTGCTGCACACCGCGGAGAGTTTGAAGGGTACGGAGAATAGACAGCAGCTGCATGGAAAAGGTCAGTGGACTTAGTTTGTATTGTGTGTAAATGTTGATACGATCCACAGCCGTTTTGAAATAATTTGCAAACTGTACGAAGATCCATGACGAGGAAATGTGACTTTGACATTTAGACAATTTTTTATATATTTTCAGTTACTTTTAACAGCAAGATTAATCATTTGCCATTGTAGTATGCCAAATTCATGCGAGTATTTATTATGCCGTCGCCGTATTGAAGTGCATCTGAAGCTGCTCATACTACGGATTCGTTTATTATGTGTCTACGCTTTGGCATGTAACGAGCGACTGGCTATAATTGTTCTCAAAGTATTTAGGTAACTAGGCAATAACATTTATTGTGCAGACGTCACCATTTTGTTAAATATTTATATTGATATTACGTAGAAATATGTACACATATACTTACGGATTGGAAGATTCAGTTAGAGTTTACTTGCTCGTACTGCTATGAAATGTCTATCTGTTACGAAGATCCATACGTCCATACGTCGACTGTGAGTTAAATGAAAACGGACATTTCGTCGGAAAGTGACACTTTCGGAGTCACATAAGCCGCGCTCTTTGCTACCGAACATTATTTAATAGAATATTATAATATACAACGGCCCAACAGTTATACTACGACTAAATCATGCAAATGACGACAATTTAAACCCGGGGTTTTCTTCACAAAATTGGTGCAAACATATCGTCCTCATAATTTCCCGCTGAACAGACGTCCCTTAAATCCCGCCCGATGTCCTCATTTCTGTTCTCGTCCGCTACAATAACTACCTACTCGTCGGGAACTTTATATTTGTACAAATTTGTAATTATTGTTTACATGACATGGATCCAAAGAATTATTAGTGTCTATGATAAAGATACATTGCAACCAGCATGTCTAATGTCAAACTAGGCAGAGCGTGGGGATAGGGATGTAGAATTATAGATGGAAACAAGCACCGAGTGAAACCAAGACACATCTCGAGCAAGTAGGGCACATCTAGAGCATGCATGTCAGATCTGTAAGCATAGAGGTAATTGGCACTCAGTACACTTTCTGTCTGCATCGAAAGGCAGCGGGCGTAATGGTATAATAATAAATATTCATACTCTCGTAAAATCGTTATTTACAACCATGAGGTGCTGTCACTACCCCTGTCGTCTGTTTCGCAGCGTTGTTCAAAATTCACGGCCCACCTCATCGGAAATAAACAACAGTTGTATGTTTTATCCAGTTATGTTTCGCTGATGTCGGACTGCGGTGAGACTGCTCGTCGTCTCACCGCCGCTAGTTAATCTTCTTGAGTCGTTTAAGGTTAATTGATTGTGAATAATTATTGCATTATATACGAGTATGTAGTTAACGTAAACTTGTAACCTTTTGCAGTTAGGGAGCTACGCCGTACTCCGCGGTGGGTGATATGGAATGAGGAGCTCTAATGAACAATCTGAACATACATTGTGACTAAGCGTCCATATTGTTATCAGCCGCTCTTGTGTGGTTACGTACTATTTTATTCAATTGCAGCTCCAAAACGTCAGTATGCAATTTCAAACACAAATAAAACCAACTTTACTACATCCCTAATATATAGGTTACGTTTCTTATTTCAATTGGTTAATTTGTAAAACATTTAAATATTTTAATTCATAATCGCAAGATACAGCCTTGTGGAGATAACACGTTTGGTAGAGTTTGACTACTAAATAACTATATATTAGGTTGGGTTCTGTCACCTACATACATATATCAGTCTTTTTCTTATTAACGAATTTGTAACTCTAGCTTATTGTATCAAGGGCTGTAGTTTTTTTACTTTGTGAAAAGTATGTCTTATGATTTAATCAGGGAAAGCCGCAAAGAGTTATAGAAGAAATCGAACCTTTTTTGTTACGCTGTTGCTTTTATTTGTTCTGCATCGATGCAAGTAGTTCAATAAACAGACATATACGATACGCTCCAAGGCGTATGACTCGCTTTGTTATCGCTTCGCTTTGTTATCACTACTCGAGGACCGGTTTCAAGCAGTGACTATGACTCTAATAACATTATACTTCTAATTTGATTTTCGCAGTTTGCGCTGTGTGATAGCATGTTTTCTAAATTAACTGGGTAACAATTACTTGCCAAACGATACGCGTTAAATATTATGGGTGCGATAATAACATAAAGAAGATTTAAAATCATCCCCCGCACATCCCCCAAACGGGGTACGTCCATTAATCTCTAAACGATGCACAATTAATTAATACCGGAACACAATTACAATGAAAGCCTCCCTGGCGCGCGGCTGCGATAGCTCGGCACGTTTTGTACATCTATACCAACATAAATTCCAACTGCGCTCTCTTCGCGGATAAATCAGGCTTATTTATCAATCTATTGGACTAAAAAACTGTCAAGCGCTCTTGACCCGGACGCGTTTACGATTTGTAAAGTGGAGCGACGCTGGGCGTGGACACCACGTGAATAGGTTATAACGAGTTAGGTATCCACGCTTGGCGTTGCTTGCAGTTTCTATGTATGTACTCTGTTGTGAGGTACCTACATACTATGCATGCATAATGTTATATCCAGTGTACTATGAAATATCTACAGTATTACATATAGTAATGTTCGCTCGGGCAGTTCGACAACCGTGTAGAATGGGTTGCGATGACAGGATTTTAAGCAAATACCTCCGACTATCAGATTGAGGTCGTAAAATTATACACCGATTCTGGTAAGTGTCGATAATTCCAATTCCAGTGTAATAATATTTTTCAGTATTCTTTCGCCATATTACCAACGTACATACCATTTCACACCTTACAGCGTGGTAATACAATGCGATTTCCCTCGCTGTATTTTATTTTGCTTGTAAAAGAAAATGTCAAGCGAATTTGTATTTTAACATATTGCGATAGAGTTCGTTTTCCGTTGGTTCCTTTTATATTTTATCGGAACATTTAAATTGTGGTAGCGTGAATAAAATAAAAATGTACTGTTTAACGGCTCATCCCTTACAATTTTACAGGTTTGTGTGCTTT
>DWMG01004182.1:0-11155 GCA_018244855.1 Elbella merops | reverse complement strand
GGACCGTGTTTATAGACCGGGGCGCCTCGTCAGCCCGCTCCGTGCTTAACAAGCAGACTGAAGCTGTTAGAGATCAGAAGGTGAGTTCGTTAGAAGTGACAGTTTTGACAAGTCTAGTAAATTGTTCTAAAGTTCAGGGAAATCGCGATGTGCTCAGACAATTTTTGACATTTTCAGACTGATCCAATTTTTTATGAACTAAGCAGTGTTTAATTAGGGCCACGTCCACAGTTTTGTCGCTGAACGATAAGCAGTTTTTCTTTAGTGTTTAGGTTATGTGTGACCGGCACATCCCAAACTTTGTCCCGTAATTTCATTTTCCGGCACCTTTTTTCTTATTAGGTATGTGAAAAAAAATGTGTAGACTAAGAAATGTCCGTATGTATGTTTCCGTGTATTCAGTAATACTAATATTGGCGCAGTGATATTTATTTCCACCGTCAATAATAATTTTGTGTACAAAAAAATAAACATATTTTATCCACTGTGTTCATGCTTTTTTGTATGGCACCCATCACAGCGCGACTGTCTGGTAAGGTGACACTAACGATGTCAAAGTTGATTACCTCTGTATGTATGCGTCCAACGTATTTTCCTACAGGCGTCCATCCCGCGACCTTCGCGTACGTAGCTCATGTTTACGTCATTTCAATGACTAGTTGTGTAAACTGTATAAGCCTACAGATTCGCTAATGAGCAGGCACTAAGTGTGGTGCAAGCATTTTCGGGCTTATTGTGTCCAACAATACGTCCTACACTCGTATATTATAAATAGATATTGGTCTAAATGTACCTAAATGACAAAGTCTATTCAACATAAACAAGTATTTAAACAAAGTATTGCATTCGTTTTCCAATCTGTATTAATACAATTGAACATTTTAAACGGGCGCAAAAATTTAAAATAGGTACCAGTTCTACTTGGTTGCACGGATCCTTAATAACACGTGATCTTCATACCACTGGCCACATTTAAAACTAAAAATAAGTCTCTATTATCATTTATAAATATAACACGCCTATATTAATTATAATGTACGTTAGAAAAAAAATAACATTTATTAATGTTAAGCATAGCATTTTGTGCGTCCCATTTACACTCACGTATATAGATTATCAAGATCAGCTGAATTATACATTACAATATTAAGTTTTATATATATTTGACGTATGCATGACCTCTACAGCCTATATAAGCATGTGCAAAATTTTGCATGACGTCAACAGATGCTCTACATGTTTATTATGATGCCCTGTTGATATCAAGTCGCGTAGAGGTTTGATATAGTGTTATCGAGGCGTGTTATTATCATTCATAGACAGCACCGACTTTTATTTCAAATTTAAATTTGGTTATGTTCATATTCTGCCGATTGTTTACACTTCCAATAAAATGTACATATATAATTAAAGCTGTTATACGAATTATATTCTGCTATTAAGTATTGTTGAGTTTACTTGAGTTTAATTATTATAAATTGATATTTTCAAAAACTTCTGGTAGAATCGTGTTTTTAATTTTAATTATTTTTTGTACAAATATGGCATAAATTATTTCCAGAGATGTGTGCATTTTGAGTTAATACCTTTTTAATTTCTATAATATTCCAAAGTCAAAAAAAAGTTCTGAATTTGTTCTCCTTTGTTTCATCGTTACATGTTTGTATTTCTCGGAAATTATTTGATGTTCTACACGCAGTCGAGATTTGGACATTAGATTTGACCAAGTTTTCTAATAGTGATAGTAGGTTTGGAGTGTTAGGTAAACATCGGTTAGAAATCTTTATAAATCATAGGCGTACAAGACAACCCTGAATTGTGTTCATAACATAGTTCAAAACAGCAATACGTGATGTGTGTGTACAGGCGAGTTATTTATTTCGTAGATTAAAATGTGAGGTAAAAAGAGTTAAAAAAATTGCCGTCAAGATTATAAATTAAAGATTGCCTAAGCAATGTCTATAAACGACGTGGGAATAGAATATATATCTAGAGTTCTTAAACAATGCCTAACTTTGAACTGTGGACCGTGAGCATGCAAACATTTAATTAAATAAGTCAACTTCCCGTATTTGTTTCGAACAAACAGTTTTCATTGTCGCTGCCTTTGTTGCGACATGTTCATTTTAAGAAACAGTACATGAACTCTCGATTCTTTTAGGTTTCCATGCTTGGAACACGGGTCTCCTTTCACTATGAGAGGGTTAAAGCCACAATCTGCCACGCTGGCCAAGTACCAGTTGACAGACTTCACACGTTTTAGAGAATTCTTTTTTGTAAACTGTAAGGAGCACAGATTTCCTTACAATGTTTTCTTTCACCGCAATAATAAATTATATTTAGTTTTAAAATGCACATTTTTATAAAGAGATGCGAACCATAAATTTGAGCCTTGGACCCCCAGAGTGGACGGCTAAATTCTAAACCGCTAGGCCTGATTAGGCTAGCACCTCTGTATACTTATTTAACATTAAATAGTGTATAAACAAACTTAAGCAAGGGAGAAAGTCCAATATATGTATTCATAAATAGATTCAAGGCACTAGTTCAAATATACAATTTTAATTATAAATGTGTTCCAGCAGAATCATAGGTCAGATATTCTGACTTCGGGGCTCACTGATGAACGATCAAAATACATATATGAGTATTTTGATAACAATGGAATATACTTATGTATGTTGGTCGGTTTGAACATTAATATACCAAGACGCATCCATAAGAAGGTCTATTATTTTTGTATGCGAGATGCATATTGACATGATTTGCGGGAGTAATAATTGCAAATTTTTACCTTGACTTATAGTTAGATGAAGTTAGTTCACAATACTTTTCCTTATATCGGACATGAATGTGATATTAACGAAGTCACAATTTGTGTTCATTCAGCCTATCTACATATATTGTAATAAGTATAATAATATACGCAAATTATTATTGTATCGTCATACCAGGGGATTTATAACGTAGGCGGTAACACTGATTGGAATATCCTTACGGACCTGATGTACTTCTTCTACCTTAACTATTCTACACGCGGACGTCGGTTTAGAAGACTTCTGTTCAAATTACCTAAGACAAATTATTTATTATAGGTATTATCAAACTTAAAAGGGTTAGGCTAAAACCGTAGCATTTGAATGACGTTGTTTTCAGTCGTGCGTTTTCCATTCAAGAATAAAGTATTAATGTAAATTGGTTTGCACAACAGCAAATAAATAATACATTATTGTCTGTATGTGTTAGTGATAATGGGACGATAAAAGTCATAAATCATTATTCGTATTGCACTTTGAGTATTTGTCCACTGCAATGCCCATTATGACGTTGAGCGTGTCGTTATGTTTGTGTGCGTGTTTATGTTGTATGTGTGTTTATGTTGTATGGGTGCTTATGTTGTATGTGTGTTTATGTTGTATGTGTGTTTATGTCGTATGTATGTTTATGTTGTGTGTGTGTGTGTGTTTATGACGTAATGTTTTCTTCCTTATTACTCTCATAGCACTTACAATAGAGAAGTCTCACGTAGATGTAGTGACGTGATATTTATTTATAATAATATATGATTGTTTTTCAAAAACGCTCGTAATTTAGTGGTGCTGGCGTGTTGATAACGAAATGTAGCAACAGGGCAAGGAAATCGTATATTTCTCTGTGTTATGGACACGAAATAGTTATTACAATGGAAAGTTTTCTAAGTTATTTGCGTCTGACCCGTGCTCTGTGTTAGTGGTAACACAATTTGCAAATTTAACAAGCGCGATATCACATAGTCGTATTGAGGGCAGTGTAAATACATTCATTGTTCACTTCCAAGCTCGTTGGCCCAGTGGTTAGTAAATCTGCCTGCTGAGTCGTGGGTCGTGGGTTCAATTTCCACCCAGGACAAATGTTATTGTGATTAGCACAAGTAATTGGTCTGTGTTTGGTGTAAAAGAACTTATATATATTTATATAAGTATACATATATAGGTACCTATATGTAGTTTATCAGCAGTCTGGTTATCATAACACAGGCTCTCTTCAACTCTACGTTGGCACCAGATGGCAGTATGTTGCATTACCTCAATATATTTTTATATAAATCATGTTTTCTGTTAAACAAAATTTGTTAGATTTTTATTTTTTTATGAGTTAGTTTATTGTAATGATCTTTGCATGAGACTACATATTTTTCGTGGACCTCAGTAATCGTCGGACGATTGCGGATTATCGTCATAACGTTTGTCCATAATGGTGGAAAATGAGCATAATAATCATTGAGAGTTACCTCGTATCTGACGGGAGCGTACTTTGCTCGTGTATTACGTAACACAAGTTCTA
Source organism: Elbella merops (assembly GCA_018244855.1). Taxonomy (NCBI): domain Eukaryota; kingdom Metazoa; phylum Arthropoda; class Insecta; order Lepidoptera; family Hesperiidae; genus Elbella; species Elbella merops. Next base: position 6,832 of record DWMG01004182.1, on the reverse strand, counting down.
ACTTTACGCTAATTTTTTCAACCTCTGTTTTGTGCGTTGTTTCGTAATTAACAGAGAATAGTATTACGTAAACACACTCGAACGGAAACAATGAAACTGGCAATCTTTAATTACATGTTTATTTACGTACATAAGTAAATTATTCTATTGTAAGCACAATGAGGTTTTAGTCATTATTTTAATTTAACGTTTTTAAACGTGTAGTTATAGCGTATATACAAGTTTCCGTAAATATCTTAGCTGAAAATAAATATCTGACACGTCCACAGACGGGCTTCTGAGCCCAAAGTGGGTGGAGTCTGTGTTATAGTGGACACACGGCTGACAAACTACATATAATATATGTATGTATTTAATTCTGGGTGTAGAACTATCCATATAATATACTAGCTTTTGCCCGCGGCTTCGCTCGCGTGGAATTTGGTCTGCCACATAAAGTTCGTGGATACGGTTCATGTATAGCATTTTTATACTCATGATGATAACTTCGAAATTTTTTTTTTTTTTTTTTTACTTCTAAATTAAATGTTCATAATTAAATGATGTCTGTTCAACGTCTTGACCAGTTTTAATGATGTAAAGACAAAAAAATATTTGTGATTATATGCGTGATTTTTCATTGCAGGTAATTTTGAATCTACGATATCTCGTAAAGTATTTATTATAATGATGTACTGTAACGTACAATTTCAATCTAGATGTAATGCCAAAGGTGACTATTATATTTATTATGATAAGGATTATTACCAAACTGGAGAAAATAAATTAATTACTTATAACCCGATATATTTAAATTTAAATTAAATATATTAAAATGGTTACTGTGGCTCAACATATACGACTGCGGACTTTTTTAAAGGTTTTATAAAGGACAATGTTTTTGTTGAACATTGTTTTAATGTATCTCATAAGGTTGAGCCAGCGCACGCTATGTAAGCGTTCAGGAAGCCCATGTTCGGCGACCTGTTGGTGAAACAGTGAAATACCTGGAAAACTAAAAAAATTGGAGAAAAAAGTAGCCTATGTTCATCTCAAGAACCTCAAATATGAAATGAAATTTCATCACAATCGATTAAGCGATTTGGCTGTGATGACTTCACAGACAGAAACAGAGTTACTTTCGCACTTATAATATTAATATGGATATAATACACATACATAATATAATTAATGTATATTTCTACACCCTGATTTAAAATAAGTGCCTGTGCTCGTGGAACAAAAATATTTGTCTTGAGTGGGAATGGAACCCACTGGAATCCCTCGCTCAACGTTCAGGCTCTCTAATCATTGAACCAACGGAGTTTAAATAATATGTAGATTGACGGGTGTGAATCCGGTGCATTAGCGTTCACCATCAATATTGTTCATTAACCTTGGTCATCAATATCAGCGTTGTACTCGGACCATAATAAATGAATAATTATTACTAGCTGTTATTACCGTGAATAGGTACTAAACGCTGTGCTAGTTGTATTAGGTAATGAAATTTGTGGCAGAAATATTATTTATGAATAACTAAGTATTATTTATAAAACCTAACCATTTGTAGACAGGACTGCTTTGTCAAAATCTGTGAATTTCTATTTTTCAGCGCAAATTGTTGCTGTTTCCTGAAGGCACAAGGCACTCTGGGGATAAGCTGCTACCCTTCCGCAAAGGGGCCTTCCACGTGGCATTGGACGCGGGAGCGCCTATTCAACCGGTCGTGGTGTCCAAATACCACTTCTTGGACTCTGAAAGACATCGCTTTGGTTCAGGTTTGAAATTGGATTTTATATAGAATATTAGATAGAATAGTCTTCTGTTTTTCATCATCATCATCATCATCATCATCAGCTTTTCTCAGTCCACTGCTGGACATAGGCCTCCCCCAATGAGCGCTGTCGCGCCCTGTCCTTGGCTTGCCGCATTACTCTTTTTTTGTGACGGATTATTTATAAAAAAAAAAGCACTAGCTGATTTAAATTAAGTCCAATGTGAAAAAAAATCACATGTATACAGATATACATATAATAGTAAGTTTCTTTGTCTAAGCGCATCGACCGACCGTGACTATCTTGACTAATAATATCGCTCGTAGCAAATTAAGAATACAACACAATATATTTAATAATGGCAAGATTATTCTCGTTAAACAGATTGTGGTGCTAGGAAATCGTATACATATCGTCTGTAATTATTAGGTTTATTTTTTACATAATAATTACATAAGTACATCGTTTGTAAGCTTTGACGTCTAAACCAAATGTAAATAAGACTATAACGGTAACTAAGACTGCATATCGTAAAACAAATTAGTTAGAGTTATTTGAGAGATGTTGTTATCGGAAAAACACGTTAGTTAAAGTTATTTTGGAGATTTGTTACAAGTAACTTTACGTATATCCTGCTATCCCGAAAGATTTTTCAATGAAATGGTACCGTTCCTTACGAAGACTGTCTTTATATGTTTTTCTTAAAAATTATATTGTGTACTAAAATATCTAAACAGAATTATAAATAACATTTTTCAAGTTTAAAACTGACCTACTCACACACAAATTTTTAAGGTCCTTAAGGCTCACGGCCTACTTAGCGATTGAATTAAAAACTGAACTTTCATATGAAGTCATCGCTTATTATATCTCCTTAGCAATTGGATTTTTTAAATTTCTTAGTAGATTTTTCGTCATAATAGGAACTCATTGTCCAATTTTAACGTGTCTAGTTTTAGTAATTTAATCAGTAAATCAGGTAGACGAATACATAATTATGCAATCACACATAGACAAAGACAAATACATATGCAATAAAACACATGTAAGCTACTTTTACGAAAAAAAAAAAAACTAGAATAGATATTACAACACACTAGTCTTTCTAATTACAACGTTGTTTTGTGAAATTTGCATTTAAATGTTAGCTGAAAATAAATACGAATTTGTGGGTACCAAATATCAGACCGTTTCAATGCCCTTGAAAATTAATCGTTTTTTTCTATTGTATAGTTGCTATTCATTCTTTGTTTACAAGAATGCAACAAATTTATAATTTAAAAACGTTTCGTAAATTCAGTTATAAGTATGAATTTATTTATATGATAACTCTCCACTATCATAATCCGTAGGCATACGATCACCAGATTATCGGGTATGTTAACTTTATCATCATCAATAATTAGACCAAAAGTGATAAAAGATTAGGAGATAAATGATTATCTAACAGATAACGATTAGAGGGCCATTTGGCAAGAGCTAGAGCACCTGCGTTATCATATCACTTATTTGTACAGCATTTCCCAATATAGAATGGTATTTAGGATTAGTGCCTTCATGCATTTGGAACATATGGCGGCCGTTAAAAGAAGTTGCGACTTTATCTCTTGCAACCTTTAAGTACAGAGTTTCTAATACACATGCATACTATATATTATAGATAGATACCATCGATCGCACATCATTCGTCAACAACACGATATTTTGTTTGTTTTCATCAAGAAATCGGTACATAATACAAATAATAAAATTGATTTAATTTGAATTAGCCATATGACGTGGAGTGTAAACATTTTTTAAGTACATAATATCTCATAATTACTTTATATTTGTACAGTTGTAAATATTAAAACACTATTAATGATACGCTCAAATCATTGGGATTCTTATAAATGTCAACTTCCCATCTCTCGAACAATCACCGTAGCCAATAGCACGCCACCTCTAGTATGACGCGACTCGAAATACTCCGAAACGACATTTTCCATGTTGATAACAGCTGCTTCAGCTGACATTGCTATTAGATTTTTCTGTGTCATATTGCCTGGGACCAACTTTAATAATTTCCTTACGTTTGATTTTACGTAAGAGCAGTACCTATTGATCGCCTCGGTAGTTTAATAGTTGCAAAGCGCGATAGCTGATCGAGAGTTCGTGGGTTCGAATCGAAGTTGGTAATCCTACATCCAAATGTAAACTAATCTGAATTACCTATTAGTTTATGAGTTCTCCCTTGAAGCTAGTACTATCATATATTGGCAATTATTTAGGTCATTGGATGGGATTTACGTTTTGAGTTGGTTTAAGGTCCTATGACTGCCTGTTTGAATAAATGCTGATACTATTTGGTGTTTTGTGATTTGTCAACATAGAATAATTGCATTCGTACTACTTGCATTAAACTATCGGGGCGCAATAAATTAGGTATCTCTTGCGAGTTTTAATGATATTTACTTCTTTGTCAGAGTAGGCAACCTTATTTTAACAACATATTTGGCCTCTACTAAATTTCTTGTGATGTTTTTTTTATACAAACGTGGTGTTTTGGCAGTATATTGAAATATATAAACAGTTAATGACAGTAGGTTTGTTTGAGTCATAGTGACATAATATATTATGTACTTACGTATTTAGAAACTTTGATACATCTAATGACTTACGACAATTAAGCAATTGGAAAATAACATTTTACTATATTTTGTTCCATTGATGTAATTTTTAATTATTTATTATTTGCACATATATTTATTTATTTTAGGACACCTTTATTTGATCGTTGACTGGTAGAAAATGCTTTTAGACATTACGGCTGCCCCTTATTAAACTTATTTATTGAATAAAAGGAAAAAATAATTGAATTATAAAAATAAAATATTTGTGAGAAATTTTCATACAAAGTAGGTATATAAGTAAGGTGTAATATTAAATAATGTATTATATACTATTTTTCGCCTTACTGGAAACTTTGATTTCCATATGAGATATGACGATTATTGCAAGCAATTGAGGTGATTCCATATCTTAATGGATTATTTGCGTTACTGTTTTACATTGCTTTATTTTTATAGATATGAAAACATGTGTGATTTTGGTGAATGAACTCTAAAGTTAAAGTGGAAACTATTGCAGGTGGTTTAATGAGTTTGATGAATATCTTACATGTGCGAGATCGTATAATTATGATCATTTTTTACAGTACTTAACGAATCGAATTGTTTACCGCAACGTTTGCACATTACTTTAATTGCAGTGTCGACATTTGTGATTAAATCTAATCAGTTACAACTTTGATTAATAAAGCTGACGACCGATAATATTCTTGACCTTACTGGTTGTGTTTTTAATCACTTGTACTTAGTTATAAAGTGCAAGATAGTTCGATATACAGTTTATTGCGCCTCACCCATATTCGGTGTCATGTTTACGTAGTTTTTCTACGTTCTTGTTTTTCATACAATAGACTATTTTTTCCTGTATAGACATTAATTATTGGTTATTATCTAACAATTTAATAATGTTAAATAATTACTGATTTATTTGTTTTTAAATAATGATTCAGAAGCTACGAAAATATCCTGTTTTTAATCTTAATGCTAGTAAATTCATTGTTTAAAGAAATTTTGTTTAACGATAATAAAGCAAATAATAAAACCATGATTTTTATTGAAATGTAATACTTAACACTTCGAGAACCGATCCATTGTCCGGAAATCTGTGGTAATAAACCGTTTTCCCAGATGTTTTAATGCTTCATGTTATTTTCAGGCGAGATTATCATAACGGTGTTGCCGCTGATCGAGACGGAAGGCGTGAAGAAGGAGGACATTGCAGCGGTGATAGAGACCGCGCAGAACAAGATGCAGCACGAGTTCACGCGGACGTCAGCGGAGACGCTGCAGAGACGTATACACGAGTAATTGTATAAGAGGTAGGTTTGAAAATGTTCATTATAATATGTCACAACTCTATAAACATGGGCAGAGTGTTTATTGAAATAGTACAGTCTTGACGTCCAGAAGACATTGTGAACAAATCTAATACTATACTATATACCTAATCAAAGTCTGATGTCTCTTGATATAGGTACTAAAACTTATATCGTAGTTGAAAAATATCGTCTTCATTGGATTTCTTTGCAGTTAAACATGCATAAACAACATGTCTAGGTATAGCTAATACTATTTACATCATTGTTTTGATGATTATACTAATGTCAGTACTATTATGTTATGTTTGTGGTCGATGATTTTTACATACATGATCATATGTAAATATACCTAACACGTGTGTATATACCCTTTATTTTAATACTGTATTTAATACTTTCGCAATTGCCAATTCAAAAACACAGTGTAAAAAGTACTGTTTGTTTCAGGTGATAGATTATATACAAAAGTAAAATGGGGCTGTGATGAATACAAAATGTTTGCGTTAGATAAATTTTGTATGCTGTTGAAAAAAACGTGTAACTTTACACTTATTATATTAAATTAATATAAAAATAGTAATAGTGTTTGAATAAAAAGCCATAACTATTTTGTTATTTTTTATGTATTGACAGAGTTTATATAGGTAAATATTGTAATAATACCTGACCACTTTAAATTAAAGTTTAAGCCTACATAGTCAAATATGTAGATGTGTCAAAAAGGACACATCTATAATTATCTTCAAACATAATCACCCCTTAACTACTATGTATATATGAACAGTATACATCCTATTAAAATAAATTCTAAGACACTAATTTTTCACGTTCTTATATGAATTTGAAAGCATAATATTATCACCTCAGAGAGCGATACATTTTTATTTGTTGTATTAATCACCAGACTAATTAATTTTTTTTGACAATCAATACCCAATAGCCTGGTGCTGAAGTATGTCATGCGTTAGAAACCCGTGAGTATTTCTGTTATGCGACAACAGATGGCACTGTACGTTCGTTAACGTGATTATAATGGTCAGAATATAATTAATGTATAAGTATAACATATGATATATATTCATAATTCTTCTTCTTCTTAGCGTGTCGATGACAAACACATTCTGTAATAGGTCCCTAAATGGTTTTA
>DWMG01004181.1:0-11158 GCA_018244855.1 Elbella merops | reverse complement strand
TTTGCAATTCTTTCAGAAAGAAATTTAATTTTATAATACTATTAGAAAATATGAAAACAAAATTTATTTTTATTTTATAAAATTTCGCTAGAAATATAAAAGTAGCAATCATTGCTTCAGATCGGACAAATATGAATACTATAAATGACTTTAACTTCGCTTCGAAATAACAATGAGAAGCGTTTTGAAATATACCTAATGATATATCAATCATTATCATCATCACCTTGAGCGTAATATAGGGGGTTAATTAAAATTGAAAATTATGACTGTGGTTCAATATTTGTGTTCGGCTGGATGTAACTCTGTATTAATATTGCTTTACAATATTTATATTGCTACTATGACAAATTTTTATCACGTCGAAATACTGAAATTGACAAATCAATCTCATTTTATTAAAACGAGATGATAATAACACAGCCTGTATAAAATGCAGTCGCAAATGCAACACAGTGACACATATACGTGGCTTTATACTAAACCAATAATAGAATAAAATCAATCTATCCTCTCTTACTCACACTGAAGAAGTGCAATCAATGGTTCGCCTGTATCTACGTTCACGCACACATTCAAACGGTATTGGAAATATCGGCAATTGTAAACATTCATAGGATATTCGCAAACTATCCCCTCCGATGTACAAATTGTGCCTCTCACATTTTTGGGCTATAGTCACTGTGTGTGAGAAAGAGAAAGCAAAACTGGTTTTATAACTTTGCAGAGGGACAATGGCGACGCTATTGTTGAAATTACCCCAAACTTTTTTTAGGTCACATAAAAGTATTACATTTGTAGGGTCGTGTCGCTTGCTGGCACTTACTGCATTCGTTTCGGAGTCAACCTTGGAGACGGAGCATGTCCCACGCAGTCCAGTTTTGTGGTTAAATAAGTATATGAAATTTGTGAAAGTGACAAAAATTGTGTTAACACTATGTCATCTGTTGCTACAACCAGTCGTGTATCAAGTGAAATGTGGGGCAACAGTGTTGAAATGAATGCCCAAAGTGCAAGACAACCTCACCACTACGTCTATCAGCATCCAGGAGCACCGCCTAACACTTACAATCACGAAAATAACTTTTATGCGCCAAATTGTGACTATTCTAATATTTCGAGTGGACATAATAGAACATACATAGACCCTAATATTCCTAGTGTAGTTAAAACAGAACCAAGTAATTGGCAAAATTATTCAACCAACTATGCAGGTAGTACTAATCCAACGAATGCAGAAATGATAAATAAATGGCGTGAAATGAACTACTTTGCACAGCAACAAGGCAGTTATGGATATGACTATGGGGTTAATCCGTTAGTTAATAATGGTTGTGTAGATAATAAATCTGAGGATTGTAGATCAGTTAATTCACCTGGTCAGCATAGTTTGCCTGAAACAAACTATGGTTCTCCACATAGCGCATCAAGTGCAATTAAATGTACTCCATCTGAAGACGAATCGTCCAATCTAAAAAATATTATGATCAAGCAAAAGGATAAAAAATCACAGCAGTTTTTGGGAAAGTATGACAAAACTTATACTCAAGTAATGGTGCAGCGAATGATGTTTCGGACTAATGAAATTGACGATTGGGAAAAAAATGAAACCAAAGCAGAACAGGAAAGGAATTTGCAGCAATTTCATGGTGAATTTGATACCACCGTAAACGATCAACCGAAGCTTAAGAGTAAAGGTACTGTGGGTGTGGCGCCGCCAGTGAACAGTGGTGCAACACCATCTTTGGACGTCGCAGAGAACTGTCAGGACGTGACAAGGGTCGGTGCAGGCGGGAACAATGCGGATTATAACGAAAGCAAAATGGCCGCTACACCAGATGCACAAGGATATTACCCGTGGATGAAGACTATTGGAGGTAAGGCCGTGTTTGTTTGTTATCATATATTATTAATATGTATTATAGAGACCACAAATATTTCAATAGTAAAATAAAATAGCTCACATGACCATAATATTATATTTGTTACAGGTGAAGATAAAAAGGAAGGGTCCAAAAGAACCAGGCAAACATATACGCGATTCCAAACATTAGAGTTAGAAAAGGAGTTTCACTTCAACAAATATTTATCTAGACGACGAAGAATCGAAGTATCTCACGCCCTTGGATTAACTGAGAGACAAATAAAAATTTGGTTTCAAAACAGACGAATGAAAGCGAAGAAAGACGGAAAATTATCCACATCTCCCGATCCTTACAACATTGATGACTTGGGAGCTACAAAACTTGGAAACATTGAGTATGTGGATACGAGGCAACAAATGACGGCCATTCCCAACTATGTCAATTATCACCTGAATAATGGACAAGCACTGAACGTAGGTCATGTGCCATCTGACATGTCTCATCAGCCAGTTATGCCCGCAGCATATCGGGAAATGGTACAAAAAATGTGACCTTCAAATATCTAGAAAGTAATTAGCTTTAACAGCTTAAAATGATAAATACTTTAACCAAATAATATTAAAATCTGACGAGTCTATTTTAGGTACAGGAAATTATACTTTAATAATGTATTTGCTATCAATAGAGAGTATGCATTTTTAAAGTCTAATTTGTAAAAAAGATGTTCTTTTATTATTTCATATAAGCATATCACGGTGTAGAGTAAGAAACTTTAAAACGTTTACGAAATTAAAAAAATATGTAAATAGATATTATACATTATGTAATTGTCCTAAGTATTGTATATGAGGTATAAGCAGATTTTTTCTTCGTAACCGATGTAAATAAATTGTATAAGTCCAATGGTTCCTATTCAAACGTAAGATTGTAAAATGTGAGAATAATTTTATTAGGGTAAGTTTGATTATTTATCGAAACTAGTTTTGTACTTCTCTAGTCAACAGGGGCGCTAATATTAAAGAGGAGTTATGATTCCAAATTAAAATAAATCTTAAATGTCTTTTAATGACCTCACCTTTTCAACATCACAGTTTCCAAATTAGAAATACCTAACATTTGCAGACTCATTTTAATTCAAATTTATTCTTACAACATACTAAAAAAATAGTTTATATTCCGAATTAATTATCCAAGACGTTAATTAAAGCAGTATTAAGTTAAATATTATTAGAGTTCTGAACAATACAAATCCTAGAGGGCTTTTACTAAGTGGATTTAAATATTAACAAAAATAAACTAAACAGATTTGCAACAACAGCTAAACAAAGGACCCAAACAATGTTCGGAACCCTTTCATCGCGTTATTCTAAAGACCCTTTAAACATCGCATCCGAGCTAGTTCAATGCACTCAAGGGATTATCTGTAAATGTGCGAATGCGGCTGTTGACGGCCATTTTGACATGTTTTGACTGGTTATTGAATTTTGCTTCGTAATCCTTTATGGGTTGAGCTACCTGTGTTTATGACAGATTGTTAAATCGGTTGGAACAAACATAGCCACTTAGATAAAATAACATCTACTTACTACACTTTTTACATACCTAGGAGAAAAATAAGATAAAGCAACCGTCTAACTAATAATTTACATAATAATTACATGTTAAACAATAATGAACAATTATAAATTTCATTAAATTTTTATTGATTTTATAATGTTGTATCCACCTGTTACGAGCCTTTCTCAGAATTGTTTGTCTACATAACCTACGTATATAATAGTTTTTTTTTTATATTTATGCACATTAACTTGGTATAATCACGAATGCAAATTAACGTAGGTATACACTGAACATATAACTCGTACATAATCTCCAAAAGGCTATTGACAAACTTGGTAGGTAGTAAATCGCATAACATTTTATTTTTGTTATAGGTAACGCTTTCGTGAAACGGACCGTTAATCTAGTAATAAAGCCGTCGTCTGGTTACACTTAATAATAGAATGTAAACAATTAAATCAGACATGTATTAAAAAAACAAAACGGGAACAATTTTCTCCAGTAAATCTAGTTCAGTACGACTCAGTTTAATAAAAATGAAATATATTTTATTCATTTTTTGAAAGCTCGCATATTTAAATGTAAGAATTATTACATTAAATATTATACAATGTCTTTTAACACCGAGTACTTACTGTTAGAACATTTCCTATTGTAATTTATAATATCTTTGAGATAAGGTGATAGCTTTACGGCACTGTATTATGCGTAAACAGGAAAGGATGGGATTTCGAACGATGGGTGATAGTTACATATTTTGAGATTTTTGTTGAATAAATAACTGCCCTGTCAACAATTATTTTCCTTTTATTTTTGGTATGAATATAAGCATAATTATTTATAAGAATAAATTATGCATTCCGTTCTCGATTACGGTATAGAGTAAACCTAGTAACGCCTGCACTAGTAACCTAGTAACTTAATTGATACTAAGCAATGCTTCAATACTTTAATACTAGTTACTGTAGTTAGTATACACATTCACGGAAAATGGAGGAATTTCAATTTCGTACCCCGAATCGCATTATTATATGACTTAGATCTACAGACTGTATTATATTTGATTCTCCCGAACAATGTCATGCACCCGTTCGAGCCTCTTTCCTCTACGAAAACAAGCCATTCTGTACCGTATGTACTTAGGCATAAGATTCGCTCGACGTGTCTCGAGGATATGAAGGCATGGAATGAGCAGCACAGCAGGTAACGTTTACCCTTGATATTTTCTCTTGGGACCGATTCTAAATGCAACTACTGCAGAAAGAAATTTTGACATGTTTTGAGTAATAATATGAAATTTGCTCGACAGTCCTACAGGACACCAACTACTGGAATTTCATGCATTCTAAGTTTATTTTGCAAATTATTTATGTAGTACATTACTATTTATGCTGGCTGTTATCATTTGTTCAAACAATCATCAGCGTCTCCTTTAACGTTTTTACTGATATAGGGTATTAACATTTAGATTCTTAACGAGACATTTTAATTAGTGTTTTAGCATATAATTTTACATACGGTGATATCATAAACTAGTTGTGCCTGCGACTTCGCATGGGCTTATAAGATTTTATGGCTTTTAATTGTTTTGTACGGAACATTAAAATTTCTAACCGTCTCATGACGTCAGCTACGAGTATCTTACAGTGAAAGTCCCGTCGAAATCAGGTCAGCCGTTTCGGAGATTACCCGGAACACACAGACAGACTGACAAAAATTTTCAAAATTGTATTTTTATTATATGTACCTTATATGTACTTTCATATGCACTTATTAAGAAGCTAATATTTTGGTATCACACACAGACGACTCAATTTTAATTATATGTGTAGATGTAGGTATAGATAGCATAGTCACCAGAAATATTATTATATAGAATTTCACTGATTTTAATACATATATATTTGACATATTAAAATGTAGACCGTATTGATTATATCTCTGTTATAGTAACGTACTTGTCAATATTAGGTACTGTGTCTAGCTTATGGAAGTACACAAGATTTCAGGTGTTTTTTTTCGTCTAACTTAGTTATTTTAGTTATTTTCAGCTGCCACGATCGTGACATTGGCGTAATCTTCTTTTTTGCTGATATTGTTCCGTCCAAACATTTAAGTTCTGCTTTTATGTGACAAAAGCGGACTGCGCTTAACATTGAAATATTTTAACCAACTTTTAAAGATAAAACAGAACTACTAGAAAAGATAATATATTGGTGTTGTTATATAAATTCTATATGAAAAAAATTGAAATCTACGGAGGGCAATGACGTGTGACTATTGCCTGCTCGTTTAATATTCCTTTAACAAAAAAAAACTTTTAAAACCTGTCAGTCGAAATGTACCTTATTTAAATATAAATTGAAGTTGCATTACTTCCCCTAGGTCACTTTTTAAACAATTTTGTAGATACAAAGTACTTCTCAGCACGTTTCAAAAACAGCGCTTTTGTACGAAAACAGTAGTTTAAACCATTAAACGGTTTAGCAGATCTGAGCTAACTTCACACCGAATGGACCCTATGCTAGAAATTCGGCCCCTTTTGTACATTCAATAGAGAACAACAATAGATGAACATTTAGAAAGAGAGAACAACATACCAATATGTATGTTAAACAAGGATGCAAAACAACCATCCCTAACACGAGGGGCAAGTCTGCACTGCGCAAGCGTGGTCGACATTTAATAAAAATGGCTGCTAGTGTATACTCTGTGTTTTGTTTATCTTTAAAGAAAATAGTGATATTTAAACGATAACAAAGTTAAGTACAGGAATTTATCTAAAACGTAATTTAAATATATATACCATTATATATTTTTAAAACTTGCATTAGATGAATAACGATTATTATAAAGAAAACAACAACTTGGTAAGAACACATTTGTTTTTACTTTATTTATTGTTTTAATTTTAGCGACTAATATTTTTTTATTTATATATTATCATTAATTAAAGCATCAATATATCGGTATCATTCATTAAATCAGCTTATTTTTAACTGAATGTGTATTAACTTCAACTACTGAAACCTACATATATTTTTTATACTGCCAATTATTGAAAGTTTTTGAACTAATTGTTAACATATACAACTAAATTGAAATATCCGCGTGTTGAGGTAAGTGTGTAACTTTGTAATAGGTGTGTATGTATGTATGTTTGTGTGTAAACATGTAGGTAAAGTGACGCCCATTTTATTTATCGCTTTGCACTACATATATTATGTATAGTTATAGATGTAACAAACGACATGTGGACCATTTAGGTAGTCACGCGTTAGTTGATGGGAAAACAGAATTACACAAAGAAGGTGATGAATGCAGAAAAAGCTTGTTAATTTGTATGGATAGAGATCCTTGGTAGATACCCGGCGCTATCTGCCTGCCGCTTACGGGTTCTGGCGTGACCATATAATAATAAGCGAATAAAGATTTAGTTGCCATGTCCCTTGTTTTAAATATTATACGTATCACTATTAAAAGGGTTTTATGCTAATACTGTTTCCACCCATAGGTGTGTAACATTTTAAACCAACTCAACCTTATAACGTAGGTCATAAAACAAATGCCAAAAAATTAAAGAATATTATATTAATTTATATTTAGAATATCTTTGCAATATATTTCATTGTTTCGTCTGCACTCGCCTTTTCTCTTATTTAATAATCTATTTAATGGCTTTTGGTTGGGAAGAAATAGCTTTTAAGTTTTACACTATGCTCATATTTATACTATATTGTATACTTTGTATATTATGGCGTAAATTATAAAGAGTTATCTATGTATGTATCTATGTATTATTCCATACCATTGAATGAATAGCGTGACGAATACAGGATAAGCAGGTTGGTGCTGGGAGGATAGACATATCTAACACTCGGTGCTATTTACCTACCCCGTAAGGAACCTGGACTAATGATACGTAACAAAAGAAACAATCTCGCAACCAAACCACATTCCATCTTAGTGGGTAATGAATTTCAGATTAGCCCGTACACTTCCAGCCAGTCCGTCCATACGTTGAATAGCCGGTTGAATGGCGTTCGTAATTAATCCTTACGTCGAACGTTCCGCGTTCGAAGCCGGATCAAAAGAAACCTCCTAATGGATAATTGAATGCGCTAGCGTATTTACCTTTGGGTTGAATGACGAATGTTTTAGGGCTTGAGGTGCTGGGAACTTTCTACATGGCCCTCAAGTTCGAAGAAAATTAGTTGTAAGAAATAAGTTATTAAGTAATGTTGTCAAAGTGCAAGCGTTATGAAGTATGACAGGTGTCAAATGTACAATTGGGTAAATTGTTCTTGCAACAACTCGATTAAAAATTGCTGAGTGTATGATTTGTTGCCTTCGATATGTTAATTCTGCATCTACATGAAATTTATGTGCCCAAACTAGAAATTCCTCGTAGTTATATTCGCTGGAAATGTAATGTAATTGACTTGTAATAATTTTGTACATAATAATGTCCGTCTAAACCCAAACGCTGCATGTGCTTACGTATTTATACAAACAAAAAATTAATCAATGGAAGTACGAGTACATGTACACATATACTTGTATCTATATGTAGATTATTTATTTATTCATTTACGATCTGTGTTAGTAACAGGAATATTGAGTGTAATCAGTTTGTTGAACTTATCTATATAAATATATATTTTTTTTTTTCATTTTTTTCCATTCTGTATAATATTATATAACACTTGTTTAACACGGAATTGTATATAGAAATCAATCGTTCCGTCAGTGCATCTAATTTCATACAGTCGGCCGGAATCGTGACCGAATGCAACAGATGTTAAACCTCCTACTTTGATCTCGCCATTGATCAAAGCATGCATTATCAATGGTAATAAATTAAGACATAATTATATTAAATATCTTTAAAAGCTCCGTCATTAGTGGCGATAAGGTACGTAATTATGATTATATGAAATTATCTCTGCATTATAATATTAGGCACTGCTCCATATAATTCTGTACTAGCTTATAAGTACCTATGTACAATATATAATGTTTAATGATGTATTGAGATTCTGTTATTTGTTCTTACAGACAGGAAATTGTGAAGTAAGAAAACGTGTTTAGTATAGATAATTTCGAGATAAACATGACGATTGTGTATTTTGTTCGAAAAATGTATTAACAATTACGTTTTGGTGTTTCATTATGAAATAGAAAATAAGCCTAGCGCAATACACAGGGCAGAAATTCAGACTTTGAGCTACTACTAGGAAGTTAGAAAAACTCGATATTACCCGACCCGGAGATCAAATGCAGGACCGCTTAATCAGCAGTTGCACATGGAACCTCTTGATCAACAAGTATATAAATTAGATATGTAGATCGTAAAACAATAGAATATAAAAGAAAAAACGACAATACTTATTATTACACAGACAACGCAAGACAAAGTCTTTAAATATAATATCGACAACTCAATTTACTGAATACATTAAATTAATAAACGCTGAAGAATGCATTTTTCCCTTGAAAGAAAGTATGTTTCAAATGTTACATATTTTCTGCGGTTTCTCTGCCGCCTCGTGAACAGAATGAGTGCGTAGAGCGCGTAACGGTTATTGTGTATATTGATGTAATTTTAACGGTCTATTAGTGCACATACATACATATGTACGAGCCTGATTAAAACGTCGAACGTGTGCCTGTTATAGCATGGTATAGCAAGTAACTGTATGCCTTACATACGTAAAATATCAAAGGTTTATACAAAATACAAGTAATAACACAGATCTCGTCAGGATTTCCCTGAAAAGGTAAACGAGGAGTGTGGTAAGCTTTCAGTAAGCGCTATGGTAACTGCTCAGGAATTATATTATACGTCACATGGAGCTAGAGGTGATTCTATTGTCATACAACATAAAACCATATTCCGTGCTACTACTGGAAATTTCAAGTTATAAAAACCCAATAACACTTTGCCCGATATAAAAAAGTTATTCACTACTTTATAATAAAATATAAAATTTACAGATTTAGGTACACGAGATGAAAATATCGGTAAATGTTCCTATAACACTGTAGCGGTCAATTCAGGTAGGTAGGACAGACAGAGGTGTATTGTTAATGTCGGATACAATTTTGCACAAAACCAAAGGAAAAAAATAATGGTGGCCGCACATATCGGGCCCGTCACGTTACAACATTGGACTCGGTGTCCATACAAAAAGCGTTTGCCCCAACAAAAGAATCACCAGGACGTATTGTCCACGATCATTTATCAACACGCTCCGTTGCCCGTTCGAAAGCAGATCGGCTGATCAATGTAAGCGAGGGTGATTTGAACTGAAGTGATTAAAATTTTTACATCCATGAACTCTCCTACACTAATAGTGTTATCAAAAATTTAGTTTATTTCCGAAATTTTCTCTCCAGCTTCATTAAATGTACTTTCTGGCATAGGTTTTCCATAAGTCTCCCACAGCAAAGGTATTGATAGTGTTATATGGTAAATCGACTCTTCGATGTATTTGCTTACTTAGTATTGCTTGAAACACTTTTTGTTTTTACCAGATCTCTCGAAATATGTTGAGCGTATGAAATATAGCATATATATGTCTTAATAATTATATATTTAGTTTATTAATATTATTAAAGATAAAATGTAAAACTGTTTCTGTGTGAGATTTCATAGACAAATCTTCAGATTGTGAACGTGAGAATCCTTTATGTCAAACGAATTATTGAACCTAGAACTTACTAGAACACTGCTTACGCTTATAAAGATCTTGTGGCGATATAGTTTTTTAAAGCTGCTAAATAATCACTGGTTTGATACATACACACACAGTAATTTAGTTACACGAATATCAATGCAAAATAAAGACTTATTTTTTGTAAAAAATTGTATAAAAATATTGTTGTGTGCCAACGCATTTACATATAATATCCTAAATTTAATTAGATTATTCACAGTTTTGATGAATACAAATAAATAATACAAATAATTTAAAAAATGTTGTTTATTTTTCACATATAAGTTTTAAAATAGTGTACAATAGTACTTTAAATTGTTGTTAAAAATATTCATTGATTAAAATCTCTTTTCTATACCAAGCAAATTATAAACCTAAATTATATCAATATGAATCACATGATTTCTTATGAATATGCTACGTGCACATATAAGGCGCGAAATTTACCTTGTATACTTGCATGCGCAAAAAGGTATAATCCATAAAAATGTATAGCAATTCATGATACGACTTAAGTATTTTATTCCAACGCTCAGTAATAGCATTCATTATCATTTTACAGTTTAACGCCTTTACGAAATATAATAATGGCTCAATTTATGAACCCTTATGTTTTTTGCAAAAGGAAAAACATGGCTTCCGTTGAATCGCTCGTCATTACGAACTTACATTGATCGGGATATCGAACACATTAAGTTTCATTTTGCTTGTGAAGCGGATAAAAAATGTAGCGACTTATATTCATTTCGACTTTTGCTGTACAGCGTGATGAGTAGTTTTATAAATTCTTTCGGTTGTTTTTAAACTGAACCATTTACAAAGAAACGTTTTATAGATTTCCTAATTACCATATATTTCGTCTCATATTTCACTCTTTTGTACTTAAACATAATATTTATCTGTGTTTTCCCGTTTGTTTATCAACTTACCCGTGTGTCAGATGGATAGGGAGAGTTATGGTCACATTTGTACTTAATATTTTATGATGTACTTAATGTAAGAACCAAAAGACAA
>DWMG01004180.1:0-11159 GCA_018244855.1 Elbella merops | reverse complement strand
CGCTGGGAGTACGAGTTGGGGAACAAAGAGATGATCGGTAGCATTTAATTATTATCATTAACTTTATAAAAGTAGCTTTGCAAAAATAAGTTATAACAATACTGTTAATGTATATAGAATTTCGCACAGGTTTTATAATGGTCCGTTTTAAAAAAGTCCTGTTATAAATAAATGCCTCAAAGGTTATTGCTTTAGAATTAATAATCTAATGACTAAATTAAATCCGTATTAAAAACGGATTAATTAAAAGGAAGATACGTTTTGATGTAATTATGAGTACACAATACATTTATTTACATTATTAGCGACTTCTTTCGCATCTCATTTGAGGCATCTCTCAGTGGGCCTAAACTCAATAAAATTATTCAGAGCCTCTTTTCAATTTTATTTGGACGATTGGTCATGGTGGAACCTAAACGGGCTGGTGTAGCAGTTGCAAATAAAAATGAACCAGATGTTGTATAAAAGTCTAGAGATCATTACTTTATTATGGTTTTCCATACAACTTCGCACCATACAATTATGGAGACTTACACCTACGCTATAAAACTCTAACAGACTCGCACTCGTCCTTAATCAAATTAAAATAGTGACTTACATGCGTAACACAAACGATATCTAACACTTATAACATATATTGACGATTACGTTGATTAAAATGCAATTCAGGAATCCAGCTTTCATTTAATCATATACTCCTACATAATTATATGTTTTAAAAATATTTATTTTAATATATTAAGCAGATCACACTTGTAAAATGTTACGATATAAAAGTTAGCTTATAAATATTGTAATGTTGAGATTTATAATCATGCTTATAACTAATGCAAGGATATATATGTTCGCAATATATATGTATGTATACCGAAAGTTGCGTACTCGATATTATTATTCAGTTATATGATATCTAGTCTGTTATGAAAAGAAGTACTTAAATGTGGGGTCAAGTACGTTCTTAACTATAGCCAAACCGAGAAATGTTATGTTGAAAAAATATTTACAAGTACTAAAGCTATAATCAAAGGAAGTTCTCAGTATGATTGTTCTAGATCTTTCTCAGTATTGGGACATCTATAGGGATAGGCCCCCGGGATTAAAAGAGACAGTCTATATCTGTCTAACTTCACATTTTTCGTATCAAGTTCACAATTCTGGTATTAGTAACAATAGTATTTGGTCGTTAATTGTTAGGCACTCGCAACAACCCTGCTGTTACAGACGGATCTAAGCCTCACTGAAACTCATTCTAGAATATTTAATGATATGTTCAATTCCATACAACGACACGACACAATCAACTGTAAAATCTCAAAAATTCAGGCGGAAACACGGCAACCCTGTAACACGATCGCTTAGTATGTACGTGGTAAACGTGTCTAAAAGTATTTGTGTTATTCCCCCACACGCAGTCGGATGGTTATTTACACAAAAACATTTCACAAATAACCGATAACTTGAAGAGTTATTTGATAATAACTGAAAATATTAGTATTACTATGTCACTATTATATTACTATTATCTCTCTCTGATTAACCCGTTGGGGTGTTGGCGGGGTGATATAATAATAATAGTTATTTATTATATTAGTATTGATGTGCTAAGTGATTGGGTTGCATGGCTATGCATTTATGAGAATACACATTTTTATACACAAACGTTGGATGGATACATGCACTTAATACGTGGCATGCAAAAGTTACAAAAAATGGTTTCTTATAAATATTTTTCACTAATAAAGTTTCAACAAAATGACTATCCAAAATCTCTTTGAACAGGATAAATTGACGAATTACAACATTGTTATGTATTTGTTCAGTCCTTATCAACTATCCCCTTCAGTATAGTCCTCAGATGGTGACATAATTTCGTTACAGAGCGCAGCCGTTCCTGCTGCCGAAGAGTTTCTTCAGCTCCGGCATGATGGTGTTCTTCACGTAGCTCGACTGGCGGCTCGCGATGGCATCCCGCTTGGCGTTCTTCACGTACCGCTTGATGCCCGGCTTGTGGATCAGGAACGCGTTGTTCAGTATCATGAAGTCGTAGTCTTGGACGCAAAGGACGTAGCCCTGCAAGACAAAGTTATCAGTCAGGTCATGTCTTGGGTGGATATTTTTAATATTTACTCTAGCAACAACAGATGAACGTACCACGTGCTAGTAAGTGGTCAACCTAGAATGGGAGCTCGGATGGATTAATTCGTCTTACGCTGCTAAGATGAGAAGATTACGAGCGGCGAGGACTCCCTAGCTACCCGAACAGTGTCTTGTTATCCGTCTATTTCAGTCAACTGATGGATAGAAGCCTCCCGTAACGAGCGCCATCGCGCCCTGTCCTCGGCCTGGGAGGAAAATCCCCCTTACGAATAGACACAATGTTATTTATTTATTATCATTAATAACATGTAATATCTATTAGTAGACTTGCAGCTCAGTTTGTTATTATTATTACATGACGACAGGGGTAGGCAGAGAGCATCGAGCGCCTTTCTCTATCCTCACAGACCTGACATGTTTCGTTTACATTTATTTGAATCAATAAATGTATACATATAATTACTACTCTAATAATTTTCTTAATTTAATTGCTCAATGTAACAGTTGCCAGTTGAATAAATTTATCACCCGGATTGCATTGGTGGACACGTGTTTCTAACGAAAGTAGGACGAATACAAATTTAAAACTATTGCCTCTTCATATGATATATAATCACTTCTATAAGATATAGCTAAGGTCCAGAGAAATCAATCTTGTTTCTACCACGCTGCTCCAGTGCGATTTAGTGCTGATAAAAGTGCCTCATTAACAATAGTTCCATTGAATAATACTATAAGATGTGAGTATAATATATCAATTACCTGTGTCATTTTGTCCTTTTTGCCTTCCCAGCTCAGTCTCTCGTCATAATGAGGATCCTGATGCGTCCCAATGAAGATCGGCTCCCAGTGAACAAATTTGCCCCGTCGTTTACCTACATGGAACACGTCCATTTCTGAAAAGAGATTCAAATTTTTTATAATACATGATTTTTTTATTTCTAGCATACGTGATAAGGAAGTATTTAGGTAGCTTGAGTATGCGCAAACATTTCAAAAATATTGTATAGAATTTTTCGGATACCAGCCTGTATATTTGAAAATGAATGCAAATGTTTTTAAGCTGTAACATCCACCTATTAGCGACCATTAAGTCCGGCTGCAATATTTTAACAATAAAACGAGCCAACACTTCTTTAACCATTCAATTTATATCCATCGCTTAACGTTTATACGGAACGTAAATACTACTTAGACATTATCTGACTGCGATCGTCTAACATGCACACAATTATGTACGTGCACAGTGGTTGCTAAGCGAACTCTCAAAACAAGGAGGTGACAGTTAGAAGCGAGGCGCGCAGAGCTTGCAATTTTGTAAATTGGCGTAAGAAGTTAAACTCCGCAGCCGGTCGTCTGGGCGCGGGCTGCACGCCGCGGTCACTGAACCATAATACGCAATTAGAATGCCCCATACGACGGCCACGCCATACCGCCTCAGCATAAATAGCGCACGACACTAACGCCCGCGAGATTAATTGCTTCTGCATCGCAATTAGATATGCGAAAACGAGGCACACTTTTTTGTTCGCGTTACATTGCTGATAGATACACGTTTTACAATTCCCGCTCAGCCGTTTTTAGGTCGAATGTCATTTTAATAGAATAATGTCTTTGAAAGTGGTCTGTTGTGAATATGGTGTTTTTGGTTTCTAAATTGTTTTCTTGTTGTAATTGATTGGAACTCATTACCCAATATGTATCGAAACTAACGAACTTAAAGCTATGAATACGGGATTTAAGTATGGATTCGTTGCCTTTCAAAGATTAGGATCCTTTAATAAATAATTATTATTTGTGGCCATTAATTTTATAACAAAATCCTTCATGATGAAGTCATGATAACAATTGAATAGCAAGTATTGGATCCATAGCAGTTTGAAAGCAAGAAGACCTAAACACAAACTCATACAGCCCGTAGCGTGTAAACCAAAATCGGTATTAAATCACTCGATCAAGTTCCAAGACGCGCATCCAATTATAGGCGATCAATTTGCAAAAGTAGGTCGTCCACTTACGATTAGTTTCCGCTGCAGACATCCACTGCTGACCCTGGGGTATGTTGTGGCAATTGGGGCAGACGTACTTATGGAACGGTATGGCGGTCTTCTTGGCCAACATCGCTTGCAGCTCCGTTTTATTTGATGGCACCTGAAAATACCCAGTCTCAAAAGCGTTCCACTGAAATGTTCTCGATGCTAGCGTAAAATTATTTTCAACACTCTGGCGTAAATCCAAATTGTGCATTCGTACAATAGGCACATCTGCAGTGTGAAATATTTCTGAACATTTCAAAAGAGCATTTATTCAAATTACGATGTTTATGAAAATATGTTGTAGGGATTTTTCAATTTCGAAGTTACTATATAGTCGACCCAAAACTGATATAGGATTTAACGTATTAGTTTCCAAATGTCTTGTTCATCGCAATGTGTTGATCTATATCTATGGACTATGTGTTGGTACTTTAGTTAGGTATCAATATGTCGACGCTAATAAAATTGTTATGTCCATTAGACGGCGTTTGAAGGATAAATCGGTTGAGTGTGGAGTACTGTGCCAAGACTCTTTGTAATCGCTCACGTACACGTATTTTATAGCCTGAATCGATATTGGTCGGTAAACACACCTACTTTTCGCTGTTCTCGTACCCCCACAAGTTGAAATGTGAAAATATTTATTTTCGATATATTTATTAATAAATAATTATTAATTTACATATTTGTAACCTTACGAAGGAAGGAGCTAATGCTCGATGACGTGCTCCGCCAGTCGTAGTATTGTTACTGTTAAAACACTAACAGATCAATGTACCTAATAACATTACAGAAGACTGTACAAAAATGATTGTATTATGAGCACTTAGTAACAATTGTGTAAATATCGTGAGAGATCTTTAAAAAAGTTTTCTACATAAAGAATTCCTTAGATAACGCCCTGTAACAAATAACCTTTTAAAACCACTTAATAAAAATAATAACATCACTAGCCAACTTGATAGAGCAGTTTTTAATCGTAACTAATAATTATTGAAATAGTTTGCGTAAAAAAACTATTACTGAGAGTTGAGTGATGGTTAAAAGGTCGTAATGGTTACAGACGAGACAGAGTATTCAGCCGTACGCGCGCGGACGCAACCCATTTACATTGTAATTTATTATGCAGCATCTTTCCTTTTTTATGGCCATTTGACTGTTGGCATTTTAAATCTCATGTTATGCATACCGGAAAGAGCGCGTCTCGGTAACTACTTTCGTAATATATTTATCGACTGTAACAGTTACATGAATAATTTGCATCTACACAAATCTACGTCCACAAATAATTGTCTTTTTAAGTTTTTTAAATTTATTTAAAAAACTCGACTGCCTCGTTGGTCGAGTGGTTGCAAACGCGACTGCTGATTGAGAGGTTCTGGACTAGACTCCCCGGTCGGGTAATATCGAATTTTTCTACTAGCTTCTTCTACTGGCTACTACTTTCTTCTACTGGCTCGGAACTTGCACCTTTACTCGGTGTACGGCAATAGGCTCACCAGCTCTTCCATAGCGGGACGTGAACGTAACTGGTGAAATGTGGCAGTGTTCTACACTCCTCTGTCTTCCCCCTTCGGGGATTACACGCGTTAGTTTTATTTTTTTATTTAAAAAACGAATAAGAAAAGAAACTCACTCGAACTTTGGCATCAACCTCGAAGATGCTAATCGGAAACACTCTAGGGTTCTGAGAGGTGTTCAGCGGTTTGGCGTTTCTTGCGATCATGTTTAAAAATCTCGGTATTAGATTCGGACTGGGGTACAGTTCTATATCCGATGGCAGCACGAAGTGAGTCAGTGCGGCATCCCGAGCGATGTTTCTGGCAACATTCACTGGATACAGGAGACTCTTGATCTTCATGTAGGTCGTGCTCGCGTTCACGTTGTAGGGCGGCTTGGTAGTGCAGTTGTACGGGGACGAGAGGAAGCTGTCTGGGTCTGGAATCTAACATACACGAAACATGAAAAATCAATCATATTCTTTTCGGTATTGTATTGTCAATAAACTACCCGCGACCTCAAAATAATTTAGTAATAATAAAATAATTATAGGAATGAAACATCAAATATTCAATGTATTGTCATTACCATTCGAATTTTTAAGAATGTTACTTAAATGTGTCTTTTATTACCTTATTATTTCAGAATTGCTGATAGTAACTGATGATTATAAAGATTGATATACCATCCACAGGTACACCTACCCGCACACCCGTAATTTATTTAATAATTAAATGTTATTAATGTTTATGATTTTTTTAAATACCGACCTTACTGGGCACATGTTTATAGGCGAAGAAGATGTGGAAGGTGACGAACTGCCTGATCAGGTCGTTGCCGAGGCAGTCGCGGAGGTACCTGATGCTGTTCACAGTGGGCACCATGTCGTCGCCCGGCGCGTGTATAGCAAGGCTCACGGGCGCCATCCATCTGTGAAAAACAAAACATTATTAGGACTTATTTATAATAAATAAAACAACAAATCTCATCATTCACTTTTCCACATAAGCCCATTATAACAAAAACCTTCAAATCTTCATTATTCACTTCTCCACATAAGCCCATTATAACAAAAACCTTCAAATCTTCATTATTCACTTCTCCACATAAGTCCATTATATCCCAAAATAGGATTGAAGAGAGCCCTTGTTATTGTTACCAGACGGTTGATAAACGTACCTACATATATAGGTACATACATTTATGCTTATTCAGATATCGCTTTTCTTTGTGTCATGTTATCATATATCAAATAAGCCATCGCTCATAACTTGTTTGTAAGCCAAATAGTGAACACTTTTTAGAAAATTTAACGAATGTTAATATATAATTTGATTGCACTTTGTAAAGAAACGTCGCGAACAGCCTGTTAATTAGAACATTTTCCCGCCCTTTTTTCTGTGGTCTGAACAATCCGAGAAGAGTTATAAGGGTACTTCAATTCCATTGTTTGCTTGAGCATATTATCATGCCTTTTCTAGTAAAAAGCAAAGTTTTAAGAGGAGCGAAACTTATTGTTATCTCGGCGAGTGCATTAAAAACATAAATTAAAAACAATCAGTCTCATCGGCCGACTTGAGGCTTTAAGATGTTCGTAATGGCATTAAAAGACACTTATTTTCAATCAATATATTGTTATCGAGTCTCCAGGGGCCTCGGTTCGCGTGACTGCCAACACTAACGCCTATTGCAGCTTTGCAGGCCATCAATAGTTTTGCTTTAACCGCTGGTACCTTAGTTAGTGCGTAAATTATAGGAACCAGTGCGTGCACAGATAATACATAGACTCGTTTCGCGGTAGATGGTAAAACTTAACACCCGATTCTATCGGAGTCAATGAGTAATGTTTAATTATATGAACACCTTATCATTATCAAGCAATTTCAAATGAAAGTGTCAAGCGATAAAGAACAATTGAGTACTTCGTATTGAGGACTAAATCGGCTTTCATACAAGCTGTGGGGTAGTAATTATTATTATACGAGTACCATCATGCTAGGTTAATAGCTGGGTAGACAGATTACTAAATCTGCCAAGTGTTAAGCAACAAATGCCAAATATATCGTGTATAAACTGTGTAATTCCTTAACTCTTTACGACGCTGTAAGTAAAAAATAAAAAAATGAAGTTTACTCGTTATCGATGTTGAGAACATCCATAATCGTGAAAAAGTGTGAGGCACCAGTATAGTAGGTCACAAAATGTACAATGCCCGTCACGGAAGGACCGCCACTTGCTGCCGTGATTTGTATTTATGAAATAAATCGTCCTTTTCATAGTTATCGCATTCGCAAATTGCAAGTCCGGCTACTTTGGTGGTGTGTCAGTTACAGCTATGTGATATATAATGCTATGTGATATATTTAACGAATTATCAATAATCAGGTCTTAATTGAACTCGATCACCTTTCCATTTGTGTACAATTAAGATATAAGACGTAACGTAATCGTGACTTCGCACCTGTAATCCCCGAAGGGGTGGGTAGAAAAAAGAGTGGAGTACACTCCCACGTTTCATCAGTTACGTGTAAGTCCCATGGAATAGGTGGTGAGACTATTGCTATACACCGGGCACAAGTCCAATAGATAGAAGACATAGATGGTAAACTATAAAAACTATTGCTTTGACGAAAAAATCGATGTAGGTAGTGAATACGCAGTTCAGGCATGAATAGATCTTTTGGTACAAGACAGAAAACCTTTGTCATAATATAACATGGCTTAGGCCCTTCCTGAAGTCATAAAGTCTGGTGCTGTTAAAAACATAGTTCAATTACCAATCTAAGCTCTTAAACAAATAATTAAATGCGCAAAGAAGAAAAGAATCACTTTGACTTTTAAACCATAGACCTGTATAACTAATTTGTAGGCGGATAAACCTTTAAATGGAACGGTGATATCATTCCCAGTCACGAATGCAATCGTTCGTTCGTGTGTTCTTTCAAAGAAGTTAATTTGTTTAATATTCGCGATGAGTCCAATTAATAGTATTAATTTCCATACGAACGACTGAGAAATGGATGTCTGTCATTTATAATTTGACCTCGAGCCGCGCCTAGCGGGATGAATATAAATTAATTAGACCTAATAGCCGCCCAAAATGTATACCTGTAATTGGGTATAAATTATTATTAACGTCCCTCTATATTTTTGCGTAAATTTGGACTGACACACATCAATATATACGTTATATATACATACGTTAAGAGTTCAAGATACAATTTTGTTAATCTTTTTAAGAATATCCTGTGAACGAAGGACTTTAAGCTTATGTACAGACGATGTGCAGATACTGATATTTGTATATAATATGCGATACAAAATAACTAAATAACATATTGCTTGCGTTGACACCGGCAACGTCAATCATAATAGTCTATGAACAAACAGTAGCATAGAGTAGAGATTGGTAAAGTATTCTATATGATATGAGAACTTTAGTTAAGTTCAAATTTAAAAACTTATGGAATAGGGGTCGTATTTTGACCAGTATCATTATCATCAATAGCCTTTAGATATCCACTGCTGGACATAGGCCGCCCCTAATCGGAGTCACTCCTCTTACGATTCTGGGCCTTCCGAATCCAGCAGCTTCCCGCTGTCTTCTTCAAGTCGTCAGACCATCTGGTAGGAGGGCGACCGATACTCCCTTTATTGAGACGTGGTCGCCACCAGCTGATGACCTTTCTTTCCTTTCTCTGAACCAGTAAGTATATTGGAAAGAAAAAAAATGTATAAAAAAGGTCAAATTCAGCTTTCATTTACACAGACGCAAATTCATACGGAATGAAATAAAAATTGATTTGGGGTTCCAATATTTTTATGTTCAAAGAAAGTGAACGAGTGAATGAGTGTAATCACACCTGTAAGTGGGATTGTGAATTACTGACTACAAATAATTGAGATCCAAAGCGCATTTCAAGCTGGAGCTGGCATCAGCTGCTTAACGTATGGTTCCAAGTACGAAAAGCTACAAATACAAGTACGATGCTATTTCTTCAATTCCAATAGTAATGTAGAACGGAATGTAAATATTATGTATTCATCTGTTTAAAACATCACACATTCTGTATCACACTCGTATCGTATTATGCTTTCACTATTGTCTTACTTCACTTACTGTCACAATGAGGATACGTTGGACAAACTGCGACATGTCTCTGTCTCAAAAAGTCACACATTTTTATTATTTCATCAACTAATTAAAAAAATGACTGAAAGCAAAGTGCGTAGGTAAGTAAGTAAAAACAAATTAGTAAAGTCAATTTGCATAATTAATTCTAGAGCTTTCATGCAAAATGCTAGGTGAGAATTTGGTCAATGACAAATTAAACATCGTTACACAACTTTAGCATAAAGCGAAAACTTCGATAATTAGCATAATGAGCAAATTTGAAGATATATTTTGCTTCAACAAATCGTATGTTTGTTTCATTCGTACGTATGCGTGTTACATAACATTATGTATATAAATACGGCCTAATTAACGATTGCAAAACGTTTTAAAATTCTGATATTGTATCTTGTATTCAGCCAAATATCTGTACATAACATAAAATTATGATCCATATCTGACGAAAAACATAATGATGAATAAGATTTAAATAAGCATACATCTTTGTATACAAAAAAAACATTTTTTTAAATTACAAATATAAAACAAAACATCCAACAGCCCGCCGATAATTCAACGCAGCCTGTTCAACATTTCCGATCAATCTGACGGAATTTGAGACGAGACGGGACTTAATCTCCGCATTTCCTGTTTAAATGAATGCCAGATCAATACGGTTCTACCTACTCGGGTGTCTTTTGTATGCCAGCCCGACTCTTTCCCTAGTGCGGGAGCCGTACATATACGTAGTACACGGATACGTACATACACTGTAATATTGTTATAAGCTGTTTCCCTCGTAAGTGTTTATAAATTAGACTGTCTGGCGGCTTACGCTTTCTCAAAGTTATTTATTACGGTATCAGCTTGCACGATATTTTTTGCGAGTTCATAGTACTTTAATATACAGAAATGCTTACTGTTGAGGTATGCTTTCGCTTTTTTTTTTTTAATTTAGCCCTTTCGACTAAAATAGTCTGATGTACATATATACGAATATAATAAGCAATTGGAATTTTTAGGTGGTCAATAAACTGTATAATCTAAAAAAATATTGTCTTGTTGGAGGGTATCTTTAAAAAAATTTAAACTAAGAACTACATCAAGTTCCAACGGATATTTAAATATCTGTTGTTGAACGGCTTAAACGAATCGCGAATAAGCAAATGTAGGAACTCGAGAATACTTCCCCTGGCCCCGGAGCCAGTAGCCGGTATATCTATCCTACACCAGCTGCCTACAGTACCTACCTACCTAAGTAGCGAGGGTTGGTCGTCGGGCGATCCGTTAGATCAATACCGCGCGCCTAGTTTAGCATTCCTTCACACCCCTCTGTGGGCCTTGATTATAAGGAAGAGCTAATCGTTATAGGAATTCTCGTTCTCGAATATCCGGTTTTCGTGGGTTCCATT
>DWMG01004179.1:0-11159 GCA_018244855.1 Elbella merops | reverse complement strand
ATAGGCACGGCTAAATGCCCTGGCCGCCGACGGGCAGCAGCGTCGGCGGTGCGAAAAGCTGTGCCCTGCAATCTCCACCCCGCATGCCCAGCGTGGAGATTTCAGGCATAAACCCCTTCTTGGGGACGCCTATGACCAGCAGTGGACTAAGATAAGCTGATGATGATGATGATGATGATCAAGTCTTATTAACCATACGAGTAAATCTGCAAATACTTACTTCTTAACAAGCGTACGTTTGGATATTTTGTATTACTTTCGAATTTATGGATATCTTAAGAACATAAGTTCTTAAGGTAGAATGAGTACTTTATTATACTTGCATGAATACCTAAAGAGCTTATGGATACTTTGAAAACTTATGTACACCTATAAACTTATGCATATAGACTCCTTAAGTATATTAAACTCGCGTCAAATAAAATAACGCGTTTCAAAACCCCATATGTGGAACACAAAACGTAAACGCAGATGCACCGTAACAAGACGCATTACGTTAATACCGCGAAACTAGAATTTATCGCTGGCACTCGCACACACTCGCAAAAACCCTCTTTCTGTTTCTTTGGTTTTATATTTAGCTTTTAATTTAAAAGCTTTGGTGAGCTTTATTAATCCTAATAACTTATATTTATAACTTGTTGTTTGCATAAAATAAAAAAATCATATAAAGCAGCTGATTAAACATAAATAATGACTTGATATCGGTTACTTACAGGGTTGATAGGTTATTGTACTTTGAATAGGAAAATCTATAAATAGGGTTGTCAATCACTATTTTTAAACGACAAAACATGCATATAACATGATTGGTACAGTTAGTCACAAAAGTTTCACAATTCTTGGAGAGACCACACCCTTGCTCTACCCTAATATTCCAATGTGAATTACTCAAGACAAGGGTTAAGAGCCAACGTCTTTGGGGCAATTTAGAGAACCCATAAAGGGCACCACCAAGATTTAACGACGGTTATCGAACGATAACAGTCCTAAACAAGGAAGGGCTCGTGAAAATTTACGGCCCGCGGTCACCCGCTGGAATGCTGCTTAACTATAGATAGGTCATACGCAACAAATTCAAAACTACTAAATGCCTACCATTAAAATTCATCATCATCATCATAATCTACAGATCGACTCCTAAACGCAACAAATTTTGAACTACTAAATATTTACCTTTAAAATTATGAGATTATAACTAAATACAACATACATACAAAATATAAACCTAACATCACGCCTGTAATCCTCGAAATGATAGGCAGAGGACTATAGTCCATTCCCAAGTTTCACCCGTTACCTTTACATCCCAAAACGGAATATATGGTGACTCCGAGCTACTGCTAGAAATATATGCTTGAAAATCTATATAAGAAAATGCAACATTACCCTACTCGGGATTCGAACCTAGGACCTCCCGATCGACAGTCGCGCTTGCAACCACTCGGCCAACGAAGCATTCACACAACAATCAAAATATATAACACAATAATAACAACTAGTGGGTTCAGAGTGTGTCGAAAATCAACGATAATTCGATAGATTTAAGTTTGGACGCTGAGATCCTTTGGTGACAAGGTTTACTTGAATCTTTTCTCTGCACTAATGCACGCAATATAGACTGTGGTCGAACGACCTTAGTCCATAGACCATACACCATGGTCGAACGACCATAGTGTATATTGTGCCAGATATTGGCAGTACAAACGTAAGTAATGCACATATGACCTTAATTTATAAAATATAACTGCACCATGTACCGTAAAACAATGTATCTTATCGAAATATTTAACTGTACCTAATCTTACACTAATCCGTACATGTAATATTCTTAAAGAATTGCACAAAGATCTATAGTCGAAGTATTAAAACATTTAGGTATCGTAAATGTAACCTCATACAGAATGCTTACGTAATACGCGCTTCATAAAACAAATGATAATTTCGCCGAACTATCGACGCATGCGTTATACGAGCGGCAGGGCGCCAGGGAGTCGCGAGCGGTCGTCAGGAGAGGAATCGGCGACAATTAACCAGTCTTTCCACTATCATAATCTATAAGCTATCGAGATATGTGTTATAGATAAATAATTTATTATAATTCTTACAATAAATTGTTTATCTATACAAATTAATGAAATTGGAGTGTATGTTTATAACATATACCAAAAAAACATTTTTTACCATTTTAGTCTGTCTGTCTGTCTGTTTGTTCCGGCTAATCTCTGGAATGGCTGGATCAATTTTGACGGGACTTTCACTGGCAGATAGCGATTGTAATAAAAAGTAACTTAGGCTACTTTAATTTGAGAAAACAATATGACTCCTATGAGAACGAAGTCGCAAACACAACTAAAAATAAAATAGCATATTACATAAAACGTTTAGTATAATTTTAAAAATTAAAAGGATTGGATGATTGTCGTATATTTAAAGTATCATCCTGATATCAGTTATATTCCTAAATTCCCATTCCAATTCCTAAATTACATTCGGCATTGATTCCGCTGTTTCTTAACAATAATTAACATTAAAATAAAGTAAATAAAAACCACCTTCAAATAACGTCTCGTTGAAAACATAGAAAATGATCCACACGTATGTATTTGTTTTATATTTCTTGCAATACAAGCACCTAAAACATTAAAGTTATATCTAAACAACACAAAGGAAAGAAAATATGAAAAAAAAATTCGCACACCGAGTAAACATATCTGACTATAAAAAGTAGCAGAGAATAATAATAATTGCCTCAGTTTTAAATATAAATGGCACCCAAGCCAGCATAATACATTACCAGCTGGCATTGTAAAATTTTAACTCAATTTCAGAATAAAAATGTTCAACAACAAACTTTAATTTTATTTCCTGAAAGAAGTCGCGCCGAGACCTCATAATCTCCACGTCCGGTCCAACTTCAACAAGTTCGGAATCTCCTCACCGCAGTTGTACTGATGTTTCCGCGGATTTCTGACTGTTAAATCCGCGGAAACGGTTTCACTTCTTGCGTCTTACTTTGCTACATTTGGCTCTTTTTGCTACATTTCGCTTACAACACTTATGTAATGGCTGTTCTTCTGAGATAGAACAGGAGTACAAAATTATTCCACATGTATATGTACACTGGCTACTGAAAATAGTCTCAACTTAAACAAATATTCCACATTTACAAAATTCAAATCACATTTACAAGGTTCAAATCCCAGGTCGGGTACTATTGGATTTTTCTAATTTAGAATTTCTAGTAGTGACTCGGAGTCTGGTTGCGTGCCCGGTGTATGGCAATAGGCTCACCAACTATTCCACTGTGGGACTTAAACGTAACTGGTGAAACATGGGGGTGTAATTCGTCATTTCGTTCGTCATCAATTCGTCATCATTATTACAAACTGAAGAAACTTTAACAGTGCAGAGAATAATTAAGTCAAACTACCAAGTTCTAGTAATGAATTCGTATCTTAAACACTGTGAAAGAGTTAAATCATACACAAAGTACCACATTTGATAGATGTAAGCGCACAATAACAAATCGTCACGCCATTATTAAAGGCACAAGGAGAGCCCATAGAAATCCCAATTGATACTAAATTAGACGCCGACCATCAAGTTGCGGAGCGGTACCCTAATAAATATTAATAGAGCACCGATACAGCCGACGACATTCTCCAAATATTTCATTGTTCGAGTTGTACAACAATTACTTTATTGTAATGGACGCGGAGCAGGGAAACATCCGCCCTCCGTCGCACGGCAGCAGTGATAAATATATTGATATTTGCACAGGTTGCGCAATAACATTAATAAATAATATTTTCTTTATCACCATAGACTGCCACGTTGGTCGAGTGGTTGCAAGCGCGACTGGCTATCGGGAGGTCCTGATTTCAAATCACGGGTCGGGTACTACTGGATTTTTCTAATTTAGAATTTCTAGTAGTGACTCGGAGTATAGATTTTTTTTTATAGAATAGGGGGCAAATGAGCAAACGAGTCACCTGATGGTAAGTGACTGCCGTCGCCCATGGACACCTGCAACCCAGGGGTTAGCAAGTGCGTTTGCGGCCTTCAAGGAAGGTATACGCTCTTTTCTTAAAGGTTTGAATGTCGTATCGGTCCGGAATTACCGTATGCGACAAATTGCTCTGTAGCTGGTGCATAGCAAAAGGCTCACCACCTATTCCATGACAGGTAAACATAACTGGTGAAACGTGAGTGTGTACTACACTCCTCCGCCTACCCCTTCGAAGATTACAGACGTGATTTTACGTTTTTTTTTATCATATGATAGACTAGTGTTTGGTTAACATGGAGCATGCATGCCTAGGAAGTGCCTATTTATCCCCTGTTTTGAAGAATCCTAGATTATGTTTCCGGGAACACAGACGTCGGCATGGTGTTCCACTCCTTGGCCGTCTGAATAATAAACGTGGATCCGAACCGTTCGTTCTGGCAAATGGGATATCCATCAATATATTTATTTGTCTTTCATTTGTTTGTTTTTTTAATAATATTATCGTTAATCAAGGAGTCAATACCAAATAGCATTTTCTATCAATTATGATCGATGATGAAGTTCGGGTGACGACGATCGCGTAGTTCCCGTATTTTTTTCAAATTACTCAAAATTGTTTATTATAACTATGTAGTAATGATAACTAGTATATTAATAAATATTTCATTTAAAACTCTTTTAAATTACGAGTATTTGTTAACCTGAAGGATATACCAACATGTACGTACATATACATAAAATAATTATACATGAAGAGAAATCTGAGTGTATCGCAATAATGCTTACATTCCGTTATGTAATTTTCATGAGACGCTTCCTACAATCTATTTAGGGACACTTGGGACCCTTCAACTATATATTAGGGCGAAACTAATTAGTTTCAGAGAGACAACTAACTATACTAAAGTACTGTTTATAAGATAACCACTCAAGTTTGATATTAATTGTTTGGGATTTAAACAACCAATTATTGTTGTGTTATAGAAATTAAACTGCAAACTTTGTAAACAGAGAACAATAATTAAAAAATGTATGTTAACAATATAACGTGGGAGTGTTCTGCCTACCCCTTAGGATATTATTCAATTAAATACTTGTTAATCGTATATTTTGTTTTTTTTTCACTCTAACAATAAGCTTGCATTTGTACGCTTGCAGGCTGCAATCTCACCTGATGAGAATCAAGATGCCACCTAGGGTGGAACACGTTGGCCTAGAAAGTGCCTATTCAGTCTTGTCTTAAATAATTCCAGTTTATACGAATCGACAAAGATGGACACCACCAGGGAATTCCTCTCATTCGCAGTCTGGAACAGATACGATTTAGCGAATAGCTTCGTCCTGCTCAGAGGAGCGTCTTCAAGATGTGAATGGTAGCCTGCGGTCCGTCTAGATGTACAATAGTAAAATGGAGCGGGTGGAACAAGGTTATGGAGCTCTTATGGATACTCCCCAAAATGGAGTTTTTAAATAAATCAGTAAATCATTACCACCGTCATTATAATCAACTATTATATCGTCGTCGTGCTAGAAATGGATCTCATTGTCTTTATCATCATCAAAGCTTTTACGGTTCTCCTTTTAAAAACGGGTCCAAAACTTCAATGCTATACAATGTGATAGTCGTACCTTTTTTGCACTGCTCCATGTTCTCATCAGAGTTGTCGCCGCAGTCGTCCTCGCCCTCGCACACCCACGAGAATGATATGCACTTCTTGTTGGCGCACTGGAACTGCTTCGGAGAACAGACGACTGAAACAACGTATATTATTATTATTACATCATCCCGCCAGATCCCTTAGTAGGTACTCAGAAAGCACCGAATTCAGAATATTTCTATCTTTATAAAATTAACTTAACAGGTCACACATACTACGTCTAGTTCCGATGGTTGTAGGCAGAAAATAAGGATTACCAGCGGCTATGGACTCGACATACCTACTCCTTTCGCCTCTTCCACATTCATTAAACTCTTCGTACTTGCTCGCTATTTAAAGGTCATTTGACCTGGCCTATTTAAAGGACGTCTACGACTTGACCGAGGTACATACGCCCATGCCTCTGTCTTTCATCGCTACTATTTGCACTGGCCATATAAAAATGTAATGTTACTCTACTATAATTCATTCTCTTCTCAATATTAGTCACTACATCTTTCCTACCACATCGTCCTCTGAACATATCGCGTCATAAACGTAACATCCCGACTATAATCCCGAACTGGTAGACAGAGAAGTGCAGAACACTCTCTGATCATATAATTCCTAGTATTACCAGCTTTATATACATGCATAGAGATAATTACATTTATAAACATATAGCATATAAAGTACAAACATAAAACCCAGAGGACACAAAGCCTTATTATGTCATATCTCGCCCGCGTTGTGAATAGGAGCTTTATTGTGTCTGATATTTAATGTTATCTGCATTATTTAGATGATTAACAAACCACGTATTATGCTAATTCCGACATTCATTAAAGAGCGTTTCATACTGTATACGAAATAATCGCGTATACATAATTTTCATTTTATATTTCAAACAGGACAGATATTTGTACAAGCAAATTTGAAATGAAACATGTATTTAATTCTAATGTAATTTCTTATTCCAAGGGCGCGTTCTTACTGTTAGTTGTTAGTTAAAATGTTATTCAAGGTTTACACGTATATATAATAAATTTACAACCAGTTTGAACGCAGTAGTTGATGCACAGACAGCAATAGTGTTGATAAGACACGGATCTGGCGCGGTTCTTGAAGTCATTACTCTCTTCTTATAAAAATATGAACTTTTACTTTTAGTGAAAACAAAATTACAGTCTCAATTGCCTCGTTGGTCGAGTAGTTGCAAATGTGACTGCAGATCGAGAGGCCCTGGGTTCGATGTCCGTGTTGAGTGCTATCGGATTTTTGTAACTTATATTTTCTAGTAGAAATGTTAAGTAATGGCTCGGAGTCTAGATCTGAACCCGGTGTATGGCAATAGGCTCACCACTTATTCCATGGTGGCACGTAAACGTAACTGGAAATGGGAACGTTTGGGAACGTTTGGGAACGTTAAAACGTGGGAATATACGACACTCCTCTGCCTACCCTTTCGGGTACTACAGGTTTGATGTTACATAAAATCACCATCTTAAGGGCCTTAAGTACCAGAATCCATACATGGGATTATATCAAAGAGACTTTCATAACAACCAACTTTTTTACAAAGCTGTCCATTATTAGACAAACATAATTGAGACAGCGTAACTTGGTGGCTACTATATTGTACGTACTAGATAAGGTTCAATACAGTGGACCGGCCAGGAACAAATATAGCACAGTCCTTTGGGAACACATTATACAATCAACAATTGGAATGACTTAGATGACGCTTTGAAATAAATGTATGAGCAATGTAAATTAAATATACAATGAAATATATTTGGGTTCACTGGTAGGTAGGTATACCAGGTATTCGCCCTTTGTAAGTCAAATTTAGTTTAGCACAAAAGAATAATTAATAAATAGATAATCCTACTTTCAACACTTTACAGCGATAAACGCTGCCATATATTTCTAAAGATAATTCTATTCCGACTTTTCAGTATATCGACATCGATATTATTTCGCATTGAAAGTATATTTCACATGAATGACAGCTTATATTTTT
Organism: Elbella merops; assembly: GCA_018244855.1. Classification (NCBI taxonomy): domain Eukaryota; kingdom Metazoa; phylum Arthropoda; class Insecta; order Lepidoptera; family Hesperiidae; genus Elbella; species Elbella merops. The sequence continues at coordinate 3,487 of DWMG01004179.1, read as the reverse complement.
CTCTTATTACATATTTTTGAAAAAACATTCACATTCTTAAGGTATTTCTATAAGCGAACTGAAAAAAGATCAAGAGCAAAAAAAAACACCGGCAAATATATTTGATATATTGTTAATAAATATAGGAGTGTCTCTGATTCACTACTAATATAATATTATATAATCACGCCAATTCCCTTACAGTAGACACAAAGTACTATAACAATGACGTTCTTCAATGATTGTAACATTGTACTTGTAGATTGTAACTTCAATGATTGTACATTAGAATTATGCGTTAGTATCAAATAGATATCATCATCATCATCATTATCCGCCTACTCCCGTCCACTGCTGGACATAGGCCGCTCCAATGGCACGCCACTGAGCCCGATCTTCAGCTCTTCGCATTCACCCACTGCCAGCCACTTCGCGTATATCGTCACTCCACCTAGCTGGAGGGCGTCCTACGCTACGTTTGCCAAGTCGCGGATATGATTAAAGCGATTAGAATGGTCCTTCACTTAGTAGAATCGAAAATCCGTTTATCTGCAACTGACAGGCAGCGCGTTTGTCATTTTACGACTATTGGAACCTATTGCGAGATATAATGAGGTAAGAGCGAGCAGAGGACAACTCCATACATACATTCGTAAATATTGTTACACTAGTGGCTTATCAACTTGGTGACTTAAGTGAAGAGAGCACCAAGAAGTCGAAAGCAGTCACATGTAGGAGTCACTGCAAGGATTGAGGAATAACAGAGTCAATTCTCATATAAATAACTCAGATGAAGCAGGTCAGGTCTGTAAGAATAGTGTCTTAGTATTCGGTGTACTCTATCTACCTAATAAAATTAACCTGGCGTTCAGATATAATAGTAACGAATTTTAAAAAGTGTCAATCATCAAAACATTATTGTGTTATTGTAATGCTAATTGTTGCATTATTGTACTTATAAGTAAGTATTAGTAAACATACAGTAAGATTTCACTGGGATTAAATATAGTGATTTGCAAGGAAATAGTAGGTACTCTACTTAATATTTATAATCCTACTTAAATATTAAACAGATAATACTGAATTGAAATCTGTGAGGCATACACGACTGCATAATAAACAAAGCCCGGAGAGCAATTCTGGAAATTTCTGAAAATAGAAGCGATGTATTATTTATTTAACGGTGAATCAATCTGAATTTTCGCAGTTACTATGTTCAATGAGCTGAAAGCTATTAACGTTAGTTGTGAGAGAAAGTCAATTTCGAAATACACGCAAATAACAGATAAAAAGTCAAATATTGGGGCGCATAAAAACGTAACATCACGCCTTTAATCTCCGAAGGGGTAGGCAGAGGAATGTAAGCCACTCCCACGTTTCACATTACGTTTACGTCCCATGGAATAGGCGGGGAGCCTATTGCCATACACCGGGCACAGGTCCAAACTCCAAGTCGCCACTAGAAGTTCTAAATTAGGAAAATTCTAATAGTACCCGACCCGGGATTTGAACACAGGATCATCTGGATCTACGATAAAATTGATTCCTTTTTTCCGAGTATAAAAAATGCACTGCATGTTACAGAACTGTGTTCAGATTTCAGAATCTATATTTTAAATCGTACTCCCACCTGTCATATACAATTATTGAATCCATTATATTAGGACAGCGAACAGGATACTCAGGCTAGGAGCGAAATTAATTTCATTTCATTTCGTTCATGGTTCACAGCGGGTCAAGATCCTTGCAAATGTCAAAGGGGCTACCCCTTTGACATTTGGCGATAGTGCAATTAAATAAGGTGCCGTAGGTGCCGTACAGTTGATGTATTGGCCAGGAAGATAGATATATATATATACGTACATGAGTTTGAATTTAAAAAAGTAATATTTTAACACGTATGTAAAATTGGCTCTAACCAATTTATGTACAGGAACAAAGTACCTATAGGTTTTTTCAATACAGCCTAATTAGTTAAGGACCAATTCCAGATATCATGAACTCCCACCGATATCAGTACAAATTCCGATAAAAAGTATATAATTAAGAGGAGACTTTTTGCGTTTCAGTATCTAGCCTTAAATGTCGACGTCGCAATATTACCCGTAATTAAGCCATGTAATGTAAACATAACTTTATTTACAGAGGTCTTTTTTTATTTTCTCATTCCATTTAAACATCTAAAGTCGTTCTCCTTTAAAAATAATTTGGTCGGATCTAATTACTTGGCCAACTTTAAAAATAAATTGAAGGCATCGAACAAGGGCCCTCGTCACCGAGGGACGCGGTGACGTCCAATCTGTGTGAAGTGCCCTTGTGTCAATCTCATTGGGAACGAATCGTCCAACCATGAATCGTAGGTAGCTGCGTAGGGACCTCTGTTAAATACTTGTATAGGAAATCGCCTCTCATTTCCCAAGCTCTCCTTTTTCAGGCTGATCGGCCTCCGTGCTATTTGCTTTTTCTAACGTCACGAAAGAACAAATAAATTTAATGCATTGTACAATGCCCTTATTTGTTAATTATTTATTTAAATAAGGTTTATCGTTTCCCATAGGTCCATAGTTCATTAAAGACACGACACGCGTTTTTTTTTATAAAACATATATTTATTGAAGAAAATTGTATTTAACAAATAATTTACCAATATTTATATTGACGCTATTGACTATGGTCTGGCTGATAAGAGACTTAGATGTCTTCGAAATCGGCGTGTTTATATCAAGAGAGTGAAGAATGTAGAAAAAGCATGACAGGTTTGCAAGGATAGAGAAATTTGGCACTTCCTACTTACCGCCTACCCGCCTAGTTTCACAGATTATAAATTTCATAATATATCTATAATCCGGACATTAGCTATACATCATATGAATGACATTACAGCCCTATGACATCACTTAAAATAATGTGAAGGTGAAAACGAATAATAATAAGTAGAATCATGAATAATTCAATAAATTTTGATATAAATGTATTTGTATAGACATTCGTTATTGATAACGGAAACCGGAACTAATTAATAGGTATACCAAATTATAATAACTGCTCATAATATATTTCCTTAATGTTCATAAATGACATTTTCAATGACAAAGGAGGTCATGGTGTGTATTCAAATTAAATCAACGATTACCAGTTAATTTACAATTCGATTCCATTTTACTATTTAACGATTAGGCAGTGTCTTTTAAACATGATAAAATAATGTGCGGGATTTCACACGTTTTTTAGGCCAACCCTACTATTTTCGGACCCATGTATTATATAAGGTTTTCTTCATGAGCTCTCGCTAATGAAGAGGACGTCACAGTAGAGACGTCCCAAAAACGTACGTAATTTAGACCTACACTTTACTTCACGAGTTTTGTTCAATAATTAATCATGAACTTATTAAATTATTTTTGTATCCCTTTACTTATTAGCATTCCTTGTAATTGCATAGCTTGTTTAGCCTATTGTTAGACACAGGCCTTCCCTAATCAAAGCCATTGCACCCTGCCCTCTATTT
>DWMG01004178.1:0-11160 GCA_018244855.1 Elbella merops | reverse complement strand
TGTTCACGTTACGCTTTTGTCCGAATATGCTGAAATTTCCAAAACGCTAACAGTACCTATCTGTGTTTTTGGACACAATATTCGAAGCTCTATTGGCCAGCTATGGAAAACATTAGAAACAGAATAGTTGTCATATGGTCTCAAGTTTAACGAATTTAACACATACTAATAATAACAATTGTTAAAATAATTCTTAGTACTGTGACAACTTGGACTAATATAAATTACGAATAGAAATGACTAATTGATCTATTATAATACCTGGACGATGTACGGCAGTTGGGGCTTGAAATAACTCGGCGCAGTAACCTTCAGCCGATACGGTGCTCTCAGTAACAGTATCCTGGAGGAAACATTCTGTCGTATTAAAGTGTCTTTTTCCTCCAGCACAGCTTCGACCACGAGCGGCCTCGCTGCGTCCTCGGCTAGGTCGAGGTCAGTCTTCAGATCGTACACGACGTTCGCTGTGCCATCGAACTCTACCACTTTGCGCGCCGGAGTTGAGAACACGGGCTGCAGCACGCCAGAGAAGAACACAGCGTACGCAGATATCGTTAATTCTCCTTGAACTGGTAACCCATTGAAATGTCTGTGAATCAAATGTTCCTTATTTATTTTGTTTGTTTTAATGTTTATATTTCTCATTGTATAAGAATTGGCTACACACATTCAGGAGATTATAAAAAAAGTTGAACAGTTACCGCCATTTTAATTTTGAGCAATAAAAATGTATGAATATAAGATTGTAAAATTTAATCTTTTTATATTTTTAGGCCTTTTTTACAGGTTTGCAAATCAGTTTAATTAAGAATAAAGTTTAATGTCCAATTTCCTGGGGTTGTTATCAACGTGATATTTACAGCTTTTAAACTCAACAAATCGAACAGAGACAGGTACCGTTGAGTTAATAAAAAATATTAGGTACACGTTTATTATGAATATGAACACTAGCAACATTCGTATTAAAACCGAGGGAAGGCACAACCATTTTTCTTATTTATGTTGTCGTTGTTTATTTTTGCATTGGCTTGAACATTTCTTATCAATCAATGGGATTGTGTTTGACAAAGTTATTAGATTCCCGAGATGGATTTTTCTTCGATGGGATTACGAGAGTCAAGGCATTTTCTTAAATAAGTTACCTAAGGTCGAAGTGGGGTAAAAATATAATAATTGTTTAATTTAAGAAACAACGTTGGATTGGTATTTTCTTTAAACTTTTTTGCGTAAAAACATCAACATTATTAAATTGTGCGTGTTTTTTTTCGGAATCCTTTTTCATTTGTTGCTTATTACGTTCATTCACAACAGATAACACACCCTTATTATCGATATGATAACGCGGAATTTTACACGTTTGGAATCTGCATTGTTTATCTAGGAACAGGAAGTAAGGTAATACTTCAAGATGTACTCGTACATACGTTGTAATAACCCTATAATCCAATATTAATCCCTTAATGTAGGAGTAAATAGGAGAATGCAATGGTTAATAAGTTTTAACTGACAAAGTTAAAACTTATATAAAATTATAGATACATACAACTAAAAGGAGAAAAAAAAAACAGATTTTATAGGTCTAGTCTTTGTTTTTAAAGGATCTATTAGCGTACTATGCATAGCATCTTAGCATATTAGCATTTTAGATAAAAATTTTATGATGTAGATTCTATATACTTTTATTGTGTTCATTCCTTTTGTCAATTGCATTAAAAGTTAACGTTACCAAAAGAACACAAAATATTCTGCCAATGAAAATACTATACACACTCACTTAGCCGTTACGTTGATGTTAAACCGGCCGTCTGTGAACAGAATTTCTTTCGGCATCCGGATATCCATTTGAAACTTCGGCAACACGTAATCAGCTACCAATATACTCTTCGTGTAGATCTGGCCGCGAATTTCCACCTGTTAACGAGAACGGCATGTAATATTAATATATTTTACAAAACCTTCATATCTGGCGAGGTTATCTCGAAATGGTCGGATGATAAATTTTATAGCAGTAGTTTAAGCGACTTAAGGCCGGTCACTTCGACTCGGGCCTTGCTTACTTCATTGCGCAACGTACTTGGATGGTCCATACTCCAAGGGACGGCTCGTCGGCCAGTATTATTTCTCCGGCGAAGACTCCCCGATCTAATGATGCGGCCGCCCATTGTCTGACCGGCGACCCGTTGGTATCTAGGACGCTGACGTCCACGCTGCCCGCCAGTGGTAGCAGGTATCTGTAGAGGGTAACGACCGCAACGTAATCGTAAGTAATCTCGTGCGAACTCTGTAGGAAATAACACCGACAGTAAAATGGAAAGTGCCTTTACTGTTACACTGCGCTCGTAAGCGCTCCTACCGAAGTGCAGTAACTGCTGTGTGTTTATGAAAATATACTCATATAATACCAAAAACAATAAGGGTCTTTTCAAATAGATCTAATCGAAGAGCAGAACAGATTTTTATCGCATTTAAAAAAGGACGTTAGCATATTTCGATACTCTTTTTTAATTTAAATTGCAAGAAGACGATCGAGTGTCGTTACAAAACAGCTGAAACCTAAACTTTATTGACATGTGCTAATTTTATTTTAAATACGATCAAACTCTAATCTGGTCTCCGAATCGGTCAGTTTAATAGGATCGAAAGGTTTACGATATAAATAACGCCTATAAATATCGTCGAAATAGTTAAGTCAGAGAGTATGCTAGGCAGTTAGTTACCTGCCCCAGTAACTGCGAGGTCGGAGCGACGTAGCGCATCCATGTTTTTTATTATAGTACCATTACATTAATGCAATATCTTACTTGTCCAAGGCGATAGCTCTGAAGTTAATAGTATCTCCAGGCTGATACACTCGCTTATCTGTCTGTACAAATACGCAGAAACTCCGCGGCTGGTAAACCAACGGCGCCGATGACGAAAACTGGGGCCCTGATGTCGAGCGGGCCACCAGAGAATACTGCCCGGGGCCTGGCTCACCGATCTGAAATCCAAATGCCATAACATCACGCCCTTTTTTCTCCGAAGAAGCCATTACTAGGAATTACAAGCAAGGAAAACCCAATAGTACCCAAAACCCGATTCGGAAATCAACCCAAGAATTCTCGGTCAGCCGATCTCTATATCCTTAATACCTGTATTAACTAATTAGATAACAAAGTAAAATTTTTAAATGAAACAAAAAACACAACAATTGAATTAGTCTCAGAATAGGATGATCTAATACCTGTCATGACTCACGTTATATACTTGTCCACGGATAAAATTATTATGTGTGGATGTTATTCTGTAACACAAATAATATAACCAATCGCAACATAGAATAATTGTAATGACCTCCATCCATAATGAGGATTGGAAATTAGGATTCTATCCATAATGACGATTGGAAATTAGTGATATAAATAATAAATATATTTTTAAATATAGTTATGATTGCATTAACTACGTTTTCTCGCGCTCAATAATTCGTATTCTGAGATTATTTATTGCAGTAGATTCGTTTTAGATATATTAATATATTCTGACATTTGAGTTAGTACAAGTACCTCGTTATATTATAAAAGAAATGTTATTCCAATGTGAATTAATACGATTTTGACCGAAAAACGCCCTGCTACCAGGTTGTTTCAAGAGAAACGTAATTCAACCGTAACATTTAATTAAAATCTCTAATCTTTGTGGTTGGGATTTAAATTAAAACAAATATGTGATTCTGAATGAATCGTTCGTCCAGCCGTTTTGTTAGTATAACAGGATCTACATGCATTGCGATCAGGTGGCCGTCAGCAGAGATGAATATCTAGGAAAGATTTTCATTAATACTATAATTGTTTCACTGTACTGCAACGCTAGTAAAAATGATACTTGATAGTAAAAAGAAAGTATCTACTGATGTAACCAGTAAAATTACTGTTAAACTATTGACCAGGGCTAGTATGTGCCTGCTTCTCTCGAGAACATCACATTACGTTTTTATGACACATCACACATTGTACAACTTAACAATAAGCAAGAAATGTATGACGACGAATGAACAGCCACGAAATACTAAATGATGCGCTTACCTCAAGTCCTATGAGCGAAGACGTTCCAGCCTGGATCTGAACTTCACGACCTTGCGAGAATTGCTCCCCATTTGATTTCTTCCCTTCAACTGCGACATACAGGTTGTGGGCTCTGGCGCCACCTGCTATCGATACACGGTAGGATCCGAAAGGTCTGAGCACCCGCGGACCGACTACTGATATACTGAAAAAATATTGTTAATAATAATTTTATACAAGTGCCGAAGGAGACCAATCACATACCGATCAGGTAGGTCAGATACTGACTAATGGGGGAACCGGAAGTGGACAACACCGACGAGTATTGAGAGCAATGTTAGGAAGATAATATATAGAAGAAGCGGGTTAAATCTTTTGGAATACAATATTTGTCATGCTCACTGTCTACCCAGTAACGGGCCTGGAGTGACTTTATAATAATAATCCTTAACTTTTATTATTTTAATTACGTAAAAAAATCCTTACGAACTAGTTTTGTTGATATTGTATTTATAAGTAATGTAATGGGCAAGCAGATTTTAAAATTTAATTATGTCATTTATATAGGAAAGGTATGTAAAAACCTTTAAAACTTTCCTATAGATATAAAATATAATCAAACATCATTGACAGTATCAGTTATAGAGAGATACTCACGAAGAGATATTCACTGCTAATTAGAAATTAAAACGAACGAACGAACTAAAAGAATTATACGTCTCACGAAAAGTGCATACACTATTCGTGAGACGTATAATTACAAATGACAAATATAAATAGTGTATACACTATTCGTGAGAAGTATAATTCTTTCAGTCACGTTAAATATAGGTACATATGTACCAATTAGAGCAATACGTGTGCCATTGGATCAAGTTTTACCTTGCCTAGTGGATATTATATTGCCTTGTCGCTGACATCAGATCTTGCTGCGAATAACAGGAAATAGAAATGATATTTCCAATATAGGCTAGACCACCCGATAGTCAGACCCGATTCAGAACTCAGCACTAAATCAATGATAAATTTTAAGTTTAAGGACGTCCTTATGATTTTTCATTTATTTTTAATTTGAATTCGTAGAATTAGTTATTATTCTTAGTACCTAGTTCTTGTCATATAAATGTTTTAACACATCGTCACCCATTAACTGATACAATTTTAAGGTACGATTGTTACGTAACAATAGATTTTAAGTCGATAATTACGAGTAGAACGTAAAGTGATCGATTGAAGTTAGTCATTGTGTTTAAAAGGAAAATGTCGGCAGAAACAATGGTTTTCCCGTTATATCATCGATAGAGATATACAATTGGACTCATTAAGCGTCGTCTTGGGTTAAACTTACCATTGTACGGCACCAGAGGCCGTCAGTATCGCGAGAACGAACAATGTGATGTTTCCCATAGTGAATCTGTAATAGAAGACACTTGGAATGTATGAACATAATCGTATTTCTTAGTACTTCCAACGTTATTGTGCAGGTACCTACTTCTATTGTGTGGATGTGATGCAAAGAAGAAGAAGTGAAGAGATTTTTCTTATATTCTTGATATATAATTCTTTATTACTATTTTGAAGATCTTTAATATACGCTGTATCCGTGTTTTATCTTTAAAGTTAATGCAACAATCTTATTAAATGCTCGAACTTTGCGCTGATGTTCTAGAAAATACCTAAGTACTTATTAAAATTAAAAAGCAGGTGTATAAATGAGAAATAACTATTTCAGTGAATTCTTCTACATTTCACATAAATGAAAATTTATATGTTGCTATGAATGCTGAAAAACAGAAAGTCATTGTAGCTTTCACACGCCGCTGAGATCGGATGCCTTCAATATTGAGCCTTCCATATATAATTTGTTGAATCTATTGCTCTTCATTTACCCAACTATTGTTTAAACTATATAAAAATAACAGATAATTTGTAATAATATTAAAAGTGTATTGTTATCCTGATTGTATTATTAATTTATTAATGCACCTCAAACGATGCAAGACTCTAAAACTAGTACCAATGTCTATTGTTCCTACAAATCTAAATTGGTTTCGATGAATATACGTGAATATTACGTGACTTACTGTGAATAAATAGATATTTTTGTTGGGTTTGTATTAAAAAGTATAGAAATGAAATGCGTAAATGGTGTTTTTGACAGTTGCGTACAGTAATTATTAATATACTATTAAGTGATACCAAAACGATCCCCAAGTGCTGATCTAATAAGGCGCAAGTGCAGATTTCCTATATGAACCCGGAACATTAGGATAAAAAAGAGGTTGTAGGCCTCAAACAGGTTGTTGCATTTTTCTTATGATCCGAAATATTGTTATATGTTCTAAGAAGCAAGTTTCGTTTTGGCGAAAAAAAATCTAAATTTGACCGCCAGATCTTGGACTCGAGATTGGTGTTAATTAATAATATTGGATTTAATTGCTGATATCATTGGAATAGATGTTAACTAATGTATATTCGAAGGAAAAACGAATATTATACATATATACAAATCAGTGCCAGTGTAAAAAGATTAAAAAGTTAAAGCATTACAGTCTTTCCGTAGCAATTTCGTCATAACTTCCTTTTCTAAGGCATTGAGTTGCTCATCAGTGGAACCGGTGTTGTAACAAAATTTCGTTTTAAATATTTGCTTTATTTGAAGAATAAAATGGGTTTATATGGCGTTTTTAAATAGTAATATCTATGCGAAAATACTAAAATGAAATACTGACAAACAAATAATTGAAGTCCAATCCCAGAATCCCACATCCTACTGTAAAAATTCGCAAGTTATTCCGGCGACATTTTATTTTTGCTTAATGTGAATACATTATTATTGAAACATTTTAATCGCAAGAAATACATGTCTTTTGCCATTTTAAAAATACACGTTCTTATTGAGACACTTTTTATTAATAGCTGTACGATCATCATGGCCTTTTAGCGAATGTCGTGTGAATTTTTATCAGAAAACCGCATTGGTCATAAAAAGCCCGCTGCTATGTTGCAATGCAAGAATAAATTAAAATGAATTCAGTCAATATTTAACTGACTATATTTGAATATTATTTTATCCCCCTGTAATCTACTATTACGTACCATCTTACCCCCTAAAAGAATCCTTCTAAAAAATCGAATTCTGGAAGAGGATCTGTGACCAACAGCGGAACGATATGGATTATTGTTATTTATTGAGCACTACTGATTTAAATCGATCCCATGCTATATATTCTAGCTTAAACATTCACAAGTGCGCTCAACCTGAGTATCAACTTTTTTATATATAAACACCATAACGTTGTAATTTTTAATGGAATTAAACTTTTGGGATCGAAACCAAGAAGTGTAATACCTAGATCATGTATTTACGATCAAAGACAGTAAACATTCATAGGTATACCAATAACAATTAGGTTGTGGCAATATTAATTGATAACAATATAATTAAAATTACCGGGGAGCCTATAGCCAGTGTATGGCAATAGGCTCACCACCTATTCCATAGTAGACGCAAACACAACTGGCGGAACATAGGAGTGTAGGTGTAGGTAGGTCCACTGTATAACTCATCGGGGATAACAGGTGTGATGTTACGTAATTAAAACTTAAAATAGACAATAATTTCCGCAAAAATAATAAAAATAGTCATCTTCTGAATGAATAACATGATAGGTATTCAAGATGTTTTCTTATTTACTTATTGTGTTCACCGTTCTGTGTCACAGCGTGTTTCTGACTCACTGAGTAAACATTATATACATGTATATGTATATTTGCGTTGGTGGAACAGACTTTTCGCCCTATTTGGTACGGCCAACTTACGTAAGGCCATACATACATGTACATACATGATTCGTATTTTAAATTTATCTTATTGTCCCTTAGTCAAATTCCGATATATCTTTGTTTGACATATAATGTATATATTAGGTATACTAATATATACAGTAATATATACATTAAAAATTATTAATTGATTCCTCATAACGACTGGGTAGAATATGTGTGGGTTTCGTTGTTGGAAGTGCACAATTATTTCAAAGACGTTCTAAATCTATTTTGTAGTTTATTCAACACCACTGGATATATTTTGTACTATATTTCCTTATGGAAATGTTGAGTACAATATTTTATGTACATTTAAAGCCCACATATACACTTCATAAACTTTCACTGAACCCACAAAACCTTACGTTACTGTTGAAAGTAAATTATGGTAAGATTTAAGAAAGCTTACTCTCACGTGTAAGTAGATACAATTCCAAGTAGAAACTACATTTTTGCATTAACAACAAACGAACTAATACATATTCTTAAATATTTATTTATTATGCATATACTATATCTCGCCAACATATTAGTGCGCCAGTCTTCAATGTTTACAACATATGAGATATGAACAATGTCACAACGTACTTACATGTAACTTTATCAATCCTAGACCCAATTAACGTACTTCAAACGTCACTTTCTGGCACTTATTCAACTAAAAATACGTAACTTAACACTATATCACAGATCGTTTCTGTCGAATGCACATAGTTTTGTGCAAGAGCGTGTAGGCGCGCGGGGCCGGCGCGAGGTGCGAGTGGCGCTCCTCCGCGTCCGGAACTGGCCGCGCGCGCGCAGGTGGGGCGCTCGCTCCGAAGCCTTGCGAAAATCCACGGCCACTAATGGCGCCATTATACGCTGGAGAAAAACGTATACAAAGGCTTTTACACTACGCCACGGATGAAAGTTCGCTTGATCTCTACATTCATCAATTGTTGCCGCTACGAGTATACTCGTATCCACTACACTTAGCGTGCCGAACATACTTCTCTGATATTATTTTATTACTATTTGTGTGCATCTATGAATGAATAGCAGAAAAAGTTGTGTATAACTGGAGCATAATAAAGTTTAAGGAAAAACAAAATAATAATTGAAATTCTTGATGCGTATTTTTTTTTATTGCACTATTCATTCAATCCAATAATTCAATTCAAGTAATTATGTTCTATAAATTTATTACAAGCCGCTTTAATATTATCGATTTATTTTACTTAAAGGATTTTTTCATATTACCTCGAGTTTAATGTATAGTAAGCTACAAAAACAAATAGATATCATATTTGTTATATGTCCTTATTATGCTACCATAAGGATATTGCCTAGATGCGCTTACGTCATAACACTGAATGACAACCACCAGAGTTGTCATTCAGTGTTACGAGTATGAAGTAACCTGTGTACTTAGATCTGAAGCTAAAGATTGCAGTCTAACAAAATATGTTTAACACAGTTCCTCTGGTGTTTAACACAATGCCTCTGTACCTACTCTTGCCTTAGTACAGAACACAAATAAACTTATTATTCAAGGAAAATTTGTTTTTCTCTTAGAGCAATAAAGAAATAATGCTTCGAAGATAATTGGATAAATCGTTTGATGTTAAAGCAAAATTCAATTTGTTTGTACATGGTTTTACTCGATCTGACTGGGGCGGGCTTTAGCGTAGAGTTCGCAATATGAAATAATTATATGAAATGTAATCAACTTTACAATATTTTTGCTTATAATTTTATATTGCATATATTTTTCGATCGCCTCATTGATCTAGTAGTAGCGAGCACGATTGCTGAACTGTCTGGATTGTTCTGGATTCCATCCCCGGGAATCATCATCATCATCATCAGCCTATCTGAGTCCATTGCTGGACATAAGCCTCCTTAAAAAGATGGGTTTATGTCCGTAATCTCCACGCTGGGCATGCAGGTTGGACATCGCAGGGCACGGCTTTTCGCACCGCCGCGACGACGCTACTGTCCGTCGGCGGTCAGGGCATTTAGCCGTGCCTATTTAGGCTGCGCTATACCGCAATCAGCCGGTCGTCAGAGCCTCGTCTGTTATAGCAGGGTGTACCACGTGCAAGCGAGGTTGGCTTGGGTTCCTGAGAAGGTGGTTGGAACCTCTTAGATCCCCATACATACATTATAATAATAATAATAATTTAGAAAAAATAAATAATAATACTTGTACCATGATTAAAATCGTGGTATCGTTGTATCGTGGTAGTATCGTTGTCGTCACTGCTACTCGTAAAAGAAATTCTTTAAAACATCTGATATATACTAAAGACAGGACTTGCCACGTGCATATATCAAAGTTCTTTCTTCATTCAAACATTGATTTTCCAACATGAAAGTCATTTTTGCTGTTATCATCTCACTATGTTTGTCGGAATCGCTTGGTAAGTTTCCAAATAGAAAGTAGTATTTAAAATATAATACATATTTTAGACTATTGCAAGCATGGAAAGAGACTACGAAATTGAAATTTTAATCAGTTTTCTAAGTGAGTTTTATTTTAAAGTATTTATACCGTAATTGTTACTGAGATTAATTGGTATTTGACGTAAATCACGTATTTACCGATATTTATTTGTTTTTTAACGGTTTCTGCTTGATTTCTTTAAAACCATTCTATATTATATTTTGTTTATTAGTAGCACAATATAAATTTAATAAATACAATAGAAGCATTAGCAATAAAGAATAGAAAATTCTTGGACATTGGTTTCCTTTTGAAATGAGAAAAATCAAAAGTTAAAAATCAAAAAGCCAACTAGGTATGTGCTGGCAGTTCAGAATATTGTATTAATTTTGAGTCGTACAACGAAACTAATAACGATTTACAATATATTATAAACTTTACAAATAACTTTCATATTACGAAATATGAACTGCATCACAATGGGTGTTGGTGTAATGTACACTTTTATATTTAAGTGTACACTTTTCATTTTCAATAAATTGTAGTATACCAGTGTCTAAAGGTAGGAGAGAGAAGTAGCTGTGTTTTTTCCTTACAATAATCTTATACTTCAGCAAGAAAATTCCGATGTGACTATAAGTACATGGCTGCAGCTGGTGGATGGCTGAAGATTAACAGGATCCCCGCGAATTGGCACGAAGCAAGATTGAGGTGTCACCTTGAAGGTCAGACTTAAAAAAAAATGATTCTAGATTATTATCAGTCCTAAAAATAATTGATACCTGATTATTCTCTGACTGAAAAATAATTGAGACTGCCTCGTTGGTCGTCTTGGTTGCAAGCGCGACTGCCGATCGGGAGGTC
>DWMG01004177.1:0-11161 GCA_018244855.1 Elbella merops | reverse complement strand
CGTGCACTCGGCCGACAATGCAATAAATCGCCCATTGCACATCGCTTAAAAAAGAGCATGCGGTTCTCAGATTATAAGAGCGACTGTACATATGTACCTACTTTGTACAGCACAGATTTCAGATCAGAATGCTTAAAATTAATTTAAAAAATAACAATGCTTACAAGATTTCATAATTGAGCTTAATAACCTTTAAGGTTTTTTTTAATGTGTTGACGCTTGAAATAAACGTGGCGAATAAATTACCACTTCTGATTATCCCAAATTTCAAAAATCCATGTCAAATTTGTCAATTCGTCAATTTACGTAAAAATGGAGAATGTTTAATGCTAAGTACTCTGGTAATCCAAGACTCCAATAAAGACGTCTTACATAATGTTACGGTCACTTTGAAACTAAACACATATCATCCACTGCAGATATATGTAGGTGTAAATTATTATTGCACTAGTTTATAATAACATTTAACGTATCAATATCCGGTCCGTGATCGGAAAAACCTAGTGAGTAATACATCTTAGTATTAGATGTATGAGTTAGATTGTAACTGAATATTAAAAAGCAATAACCATACATTGTACATATGTATGCATGCGGGGCATAATTCAATCCCCATTTTTATGTAAAACTCACCGGTGTGTGCTTAGATCGAGATGAGATAAGCGCATCTTGTCTTGAGTGACGGCGGGGGCGAGGAGTTTTTTAACTTTGTTGATGTGTTGTTTACGTGCTAAGTAATGAAGATACATAAAAATGAATTAATTCACCAACTAGTAATTGACTGCCTCCTTGGTCGAGTGGTTGCAAGCGTGAACGATTGAGAAGCCCTGGGTTCGAATCTTCCTAGTAGTGGCTGGGAATTTCATTTTGTACCCGGTGTGTGGCACCACGTTCACCAGCTATTCCGTGGTGGGACGTAGACGCAACTGGTGTAACGTGGAAATGTTCAAACTCTACAGGGCTCTGCCTATCGCTTGCGCTGTACTGATTACCTGTTAAAAAGTTCACTGAATTAAATAAAAATGGGTGTTGCCAAGTGTAGGTAATCGTATACATTTTAAGCAGCGATGTACAAAAGAATCGCGCGAAGTGAATTTTTCAGTTATTAAGGCAAATAGATAATTATTTTTTTAATGTATTCTAACTTGAATAATGCCGTACTCACACAGTAGCAGATATATGTGAGTTTAAAAGGTCATGATGATGATCGGTTGCATAAATAAACTATTTATTCGTTAATGATATGACTTGACACTAGGCAATTTACCTCGAAATGATTAAACACGCTTCAGAGTATTTTTTTATAAATATTAAATAAAAAAAAATGTTATTTCCAATAAGCTGTGGCTCATTATACGTTTGTATGTCAGTTTGACCCTTGCATACCACTAGGCAGGGTTTTTGCTCTAATCGGTCCGTTACAAATTACCTAAAACGGAAGTTCGGCTAGATATAAACACCTTAATCTTACATCACCTTAATGTAATCTGCTGTAATATAAAACGATTAAAACACTTAAACAGTTCCTCCAGTACTACCGTATCAGTACCTACAGTACATATCTACGTAGCAAGTTCTAGAAACAGCCATATTCTTACTGTAATAGATTAAACATTCTTACTGAGAGCCAGTAGATTTGCAAGACAATCCATTTCTTCGTCTATTTCTCAAACGTACCTTCTAAAGGTAACCACTTTCAGTCGACTAATGCAACTTGAAATTAGTCACAGATGAAAGGCTGGTGCTTCCATTCCAGCTAGAAAAGTAGTTTCTGGCATCTTCTATGTAATTATCATTTGCAAAGTGCTAACATTGATTAATAAACATGGAAACAATATTCAACAACACCAATCATTACCAGTTAAGTTATTCATTAGGTATTGTTTCTAGGGACCTAATTTTTATTTAGCTAACCTAATACCTTAGAATTCATTTATTTTGTAATAAACACAACCTTTTTTTCCGTAAGTGGATGTAAAAAAATATGTATATTTAGATGGATATTTGAAGTATATCAGCGCTTTGGCTACTAGAACACAAACTCTTGATGCTTGCTTTTGGATCAAATGGCCATATGTGGGGATTTCCCAAGATATTATTATTAGCATTGTATTCACTGTTCCGTCTGGTCAGTGGTGTTTGTGACTGCTGAGCCGTTACTTAACTCAAAAAAAATTTATACGCGTCCCTTCCCGTACTAAGCAACGTCGACTTTGTAGTTCATCGAACATTCGTTCATACTACAATGTGTGTAACATTGTTTGTTTATATGAACGCCATATATGTACTGTAGGGTTTTTTAAGTAATTTTCTAGAATCGCACACTTATTCATTACCTAGTACTGCAATTAGAATTGAAATTAATGAGGAACTGTGGTAATGTGTTCGGTTTAGAATATTTATTTATTTGTTTTAATTTACATCACTGACATTCTATAGAATGTTGATTTTGTTGTAGTTATAGCCACTGTTGCAAAAGTGAATTTGTTTCCGCTAAGTTCCCGAACAGTTACATAGATATAGATATTTGGTGAAGTGTTACAGAACTATGTTGGTGTAACGTTGCTGTGGCGCCCGGTCGCGGAGTTACGGGCTAGAGGTCAATCAGCGGAAGCTTCAAATCGCCTCGAATGCTAACCCATAGTCGACCAGCGTGGCAGATCATTTATTTAATAGCAATAAGCTGGCGTTTGGCTACAATTTCACCTTATGGTAAAAGTAAGGTGGTTCAAGAGATGTAGCCTAGGA
Organism: Elbella merops; assembly: GCA_018244855.1. NCBI lineage: Eukaryota > Metazoa > Arthropoda > Insecta > Lepidoptera > Hesperiidae > Elbella > Elbella merops. The sequence goes on along the minus strand of DWMG01004177.1, from coordinate 8,413 downwards.
ATTAGGACCCTTGTCTAGAGAGTTCTTATTCATTATTATCTTGAGTAGTTCATGACCGTAATAACGTAACACATTTATAACTGCGTAATCAATTGCAAATGTATATAACTAAACTCAAATGGACTTACAATAAATCGCCTATTTCCCTTGGAGTTGAAATAACTACGTAGCTTTATATAAACGGTACGCTGATTACCAAACGTTGTGTTGCGACATGTTATAATTGATAGGCTTCATTGTTAGCTCGCATGGGAACAAGTTATGCGTTCACCTTCGTATACAACACGACATAGAACCCGGTAAACATAAGTGGCTGTTTACTTAGATATCCGAGTCAGATCGCAACTACCACGATTTTTTAACAACCAAAATAAACCCACATGTCCTTTTGGAATTCAAGATACCTATTGTGATCAACCGATTCCTTAATGTGATTCTTCGTAGGGATACATTGGATTGGACGGGAAAGGAACTTAGTAATTCGAGAATCTTCTACCTCAAAGTAGTGCTTATGTATGTACAAATGTGTTCTATTATACGTTTTTGTTAGTAACGACATACATTCACCTTGAGCAAGGCCTTGGACTAATCGACGAACAGTAGTAACTGGAGTCAGTTACACATATTACGTCGGAAGTTGAAATTCGCTCTAAAAATAATCGCATCACATTCTGAGCACAAACATCGAATCTTATCAGCGGCTGTCAAATCTCGCTTCCCGCCACTGACGCGCAGTCAACATCAGCTGACAGCGCGCGTCAAACAGCTCCAACGCATCTATTGTACTAGCGACGGAGAACAAGATATTAGATAAATATTTTATTATTATATCATCATGCCAGGTCCCTTATAAGGTAGGCAGAGAGCACCCAGTGCCAAATATCTCAATCCTTCCAAATCTGCCATTCTCCTACCGCATTCATCACTTTCTTCACACATGCACACCGGTTTCAGTAACGTCTAACCTCTAACCCCAATCAGTCAGATAATATAAAATTTTAGATGACGATTTTAATAGAACTTCCTCCACACGCAGTTCTTCTGGTCTCCGTGATAGATAGTGACCTCACCAAACAAACTACTTAGCAAAGCAAGGATGGATAGACTCTTTATAATAAAACTCGTAAATAGACTCTAAGTTCCCACGGTTTGTATTGACTATATTTTATGCATATTCGTACAGTGGTACAAGGCGTTAGTTTTAAACAGTGTTAAATTAGATCGAAGCCATTGACAAGGACGATAAATTACTGTGGCAGACAGATGACACAAAAAATATTAAAATTATTAATTTACATATGTACTCATCACGTAATGAAATCTTGTCTCATATAGAGAATGTATTCATTTGACACGTGTAATCTCCTATTTCAGCTACTTGTATTTTGGATGCGCTAGTGTGAAAGAGCCACAAATTCGCTCAGAGCGATTGACAATGACGTGACGCACGGCTGTCATGCCGCTTCCAGCCATGTCATACGCTGCTGACAGGTTATTTTGCGTGAAATCAGGCTGATTTTGAACTCAATTCGCATACTATTTTAAACCTAAGCCATGCCGAATCCTACTTCCTGGGATGCTCTTATCATTTTGTTTCATTTCACTTTTTGTTTGTCCTATTGAAAATTCAATCAGATTTGTAACTGTAGAAAGCATGTAATGAATAACGTAGTTACATGTAGGTATAGTTACGTAGTAACAAGATAATTTTCTTGCATCACACGAAAGTGTAGATAAGAGATTGCATCTCTTTAACAGATCTTCAGACTTGTTTCATTGTAAAAGTTCATTAACTTGATATACACACGAATCTTAGCTTCGACGCAAAAGAATTAATAGAACAATACGAAACTGAAACTGTGATCATTACAAGATGTTTTAAACTTCAAACGACAATTTTTTTTATTGAACTTTTGCTAACAGCACTGTTACAAGGTAAGCCTTTACTTCTAAGCGGAGCTGTCCCGTGTATTACTCAGAAGTTTCTAACGTGTCTTTTTCTGCAAATTCCAAAAGTATCTGAGCATCTCCAGACCGAACAATACGGCCACTGGGCCATACATATGGATACACTTACATATCACGGCCGATCCGCGGTGATGTATATTCAAAGCTATCCGATGGCTCCGTCATTCAGCTTGCCTTAATAAGGCTCGCGGGGAGGGTACCTTAAGTGAATGAGAACAAAACGAAGGGGACAGCGTGTTGATGTAGATTTACGTGGCTGTGGACGCAGGGTGCTCTATTGGGTCGGTCGACCTGAGAACTGAGACACCATGGAGTGGCACTGAACAAAAACTTGCTTTACAGTAGTCGATGATTTTACGAATTAAGTTAGTGATGTTAGGTTAATAGCAAAAACATTTATCGACAATTATATTTAAGGTTTAAAATTAAGGTTCAGAAATTAATTAATTAAATAATTAATTTAATTAATTAAATCTTTAAAATTAAGGTTCAGAAGCAATTACTATTCGTAAGCACATTTATATACTAGAGTTTAGCCAAAATGACGCACTGTAGAAGGTCCGTAGAAAATGCTCGCCATTGGTCCTCAATGCCAGCAAAGTTTAATTCTGGCCTGTCTTAATCCAATGTGATATAAAACATGTAAGCAATTTTTTTTATAAAGTAGTATTAATTTCGACAACGCAACTGTCAAATATTGAAACAAACATTGTTTATTCAAATATTAAATAAATTTTAAGCATTAACATCTCTACGGACGGCTCTGTGCCATTATTTGAGACAGGATCGCGAGCTGTAGATAGTGCGGCGGCAGACATTTTTTGCTGGAGCCTTTTTGTTTCTGTTTTCGCTTTGTGTCCACATACGCTAATACTAAGGGACTACCGATCGGTTTGTACGAGTCCTGTGTTCTAAGGATACTTTCGTTATAGCTACGTTGTTTGAGTTCGGTCAGAGAAAAAGGTCTCCACACCTTTGTTGGATAGGTTACTTGGTCTTTAATTATCGAACTCGATTCTTTTTAGTTTTACCGAGACAGAGAGAAGTGTGAACGATCGAGTAATAATGGTGAATTATTGTTGAATGTGCGTTCGAGAAATGAATAGATCTAAGGTTTATAGAATTAGATTTAATATAACTGTATTAATTGGTCTTAGTACTCACAACATATGTATCCATCTACACAAAAAAAAAAAATGGAGTGTCTGTTTGTAATATTAAAATAACCGCTTTTTACTAAATTCATATGTATGTATACACGGTACATATACCAAAATAACATTTTTTACTGTTTTTGTCTGTCTGTTTGTTCCGGATAATCTCTGGAACGGCTGGACCGATTTTGACGGGACTTTCACTACCAGATAGTTGAGGTAATAAGGAACAATTTAGGCTACTTTAATTTTAGAAAAAGTTTTGACTCCCATGCGAACGAAGTCGCAGATATAGCTAGTAAGTAAATAATATTATCATTAACATTTTTCTGTATGGTTCCACTGATGAATAGATCTTTCCAGAACGAGCTGGTATAAAGCCATGGCTTTCAACGTTGGTCTAGTTGATTAAATAAACATTAATGACATAAAACATTATGAAAAATTTACTAGTTTCCGTACGACGTTTTCTTTAACCGTTGTATCTACTGTAAATTGATATCTTAAAACGTAGATAACTTTGTGCATTTAGGTGATTTCGAAGCTCAGAAGTCTGGAAAGAAGGGCAGAATTCAAACCTGTTAGGCTATTAGTAAATTACTGGAATTTATTTAAGTAACATATTACTGACTGAAGTCTGAAGTCTGCCAACCCACACTTGCCCAGCGTGGCAGACTATGGCCTTAACGCTCTCAATATGAGAGGAGACCCATATTCCAACAGTGGAATTATAATGGGTCGATTATTAACATATGACTGAAACTAAGCTGAAATCACTTGAAAAAAAAACGTAACATTTCGCCTAAGTATACTTGACTTTTTTCAATAAATGTATTTTAAATATTAATGCTATTCTACGAATCCAAACTCTACGTCAGAGCCCTAATTTTGTTTACTTACAATTTATCAATAGTAAGTAACTATGCAAGCCATCCAGAGTATCCGGTCGCTATATAAATCTCATAGACTTCGCCATCCAATCACAAGTCAATCGTAAATTCCATCTGTGATTAAAGATCCCCTGCAACTTAGAGAGTCATTTAAAATGCCTCATACTTATGTGAACTTACAGCTTTTTTATTATTATCGGCAATAACGCCTTTATAAATATATGTTAATAATTAATATGGTTTAAAAAAAACTATTCATTTCTAAAGGTATATACTTATAGACATAACTACTGATATTATCAAATCAATATGTACTTAAAGACAAAACTACCAATATGTATTACCAAATCGATTCTAAGATATAAAACAACATGAGGCCACAATTTCCTGAAGGTGTAGCCAGGGGAGTGTAATACTTGCGCGTGTAATCTGTCGCTACATACGTCCCATGGAATTGCAGGTGATTTTAGTGCCATGTACCAGGAATAAAGGAAATATCACAGATCTAAGGCACATAGCAGTTGAAATGCAAAGGCACAATTCCCACACTGGCCTGTGACGCCGTGTCCGTGCAGTTGCGTGCACGAACACACCGACACACGTACAAAAGACACAACGCAGAACAACAAAACGGCAGCTAATTATTTCGCCTCAGCGTCTAAGACACTAAGTTGACACGCATGTCGCGATATGCCGCTCACCTGCTCATTACGGAATTCTCCGCAATGCCCGATGCTCACGCACGTAGCCAACTTAACCCTTTTCCCTGTAAACGACGGATACATCCGTCCTTCCTTATACGAAACGCGGTGTGTATCCGTTACTGCAAATTTGCAGACATTTCCATAGAGGCCTCTATATATTTTCCACGGTCTTTGAACCTCACATAAGTAGATAGTCAAAGTAAATAGATAATTATGTACATAAAATACTATGTTTACTTTTTAAATTGTTTCTATTAAAAGGTCGTTAGCTCCATAACCGTTTATTTTACAAGGCAAATAAATTTTCAATACTAAAAATATTGTGCACCAACGGAATTTATCATTAAAAACCCTGCTCTCTTACGGCAAACGTATAAAAATTTTCAAACGTGATTTTCAATAATAATATGGTGTAACGTATATATCCGTAGTTGGTACTGTTTAAGGTACGGTTTCAGTTCGTGGTTGCAGAAGAAGGGTTAAAAAATTTTAAACGCATTTCGCTCCTATCTGTCATCGCGAGCGGACGCCTATTGGTCCGTACGTCGATTAAATCTCGCTGTGCGGTGGTCATTATAATAAACTGCCTCTTAATAGCCTCCGATAGGGACCAAATTACACAAGATATTTTTAACTACACACGTGAACTTACAAAATGTCCGTCGATAGCTACTTTGTATTGTTCGCGGCGTACATACTAAACAGCGTAAGTAGTTATAAATCGCGAATTATCGAAACGATCGGTCGTCGAAAAAAACGTCGCTATTTAAAAGTTCGATGTATGTATATTGTCGTTGTTTTGCGATGATAAATAACATGGTATTTTGCATAATTCTGTACGACAATTATTTTTGCAAACCAACATAAGCTACAGAGGGTTTAATAATGGTACAAAAATGTTATTATGACATATCATTAACAAGCTAAAGACTTTCTAAGATCCTCTCCAACACCACCGTTCCATATATGACTCCTATGAAGCACCTACAGGCTTCCATTTTGCAATGGAATTAAAATGGTGTGCAGACAGTATAAGACCCTTGCCTATTTAGTTTTCCTCTCTGACCAATCTCCGATACAACGTCAAGCTAGATTGAAGTAAGATACAATTGCAGTGTATAGTCTCCATTAATTGATTATGCAACATAGCCATATATAAATCTATGACAAATATTTTATATTTTCATGGCGTATATTATTGGACACAATTTTTTCAAGTGACGGTAGTTATGGAGTAAGTCCCTTTAATTTCAGTCATATAAATATTAGGAATGGTAGAAGGTGGGCAGGACACTAGTAGAAATCATAAGCTTTTGCTTCTCACTACGTACAAACTATTGTTAGTGTTGCAATGTTACCGCCATTGTTTCTTTTAGGTTCGATATATAAACACGATATATCCAGCAGAGGGGTTTAGGGAGTACATTCAGAGCAATATAGTTAGCTAATATGATGTAGCAATTATGACACGGTCATATTGAATACACGAGGTGTAATAATTGAAACAGTAAGCGCCGCCGAGCGCCGCTGCGACCAATTCGCACGGCTGTTGCGGACGGTATGTGGAACGTCGAACCCGCTCCGGTTCATATTATTGTTCTACATAAATAGACGGTTGTAATAACTGTGAAATCCACCTTCCCGTGGAACGTCCCGAATTTTTGGTTTCATCAAAAATATTATTTTATTAGATATACGTCCACTTGAAATAGATTTCCAAGTTTTGAGTCTAATTGTCATTTCTCAGAGTTCATATTTTAAAAGCTTTGGCATATTTGGCAATAGGCTCACCATCTATTCCATAGTGGAACGTAAACGTAACCGGTGAAACATGGGAGTGTTCTGCATTCCTCTGCCTACCTTTTCGGAGATTACAGGCGTGATGTTACGATATTTTAAAAGGATGTACGACGGTTCTTGCTCAACTTGGTGACGACACTGTCATCCACCTCTACAAGACTAAAACAATACTTTCACTAAAACTATTACATTCATTATTTATTATTGACATGGTGATCTTACCAAATTCAACAAATACTTACGAGCGGAAACAAGGTATGTAATTAGCAATATAAACAAAGTGAAACTCACTGCTATTTACCTCCAGTCCGTTTTAAATTTTTTCAGCACAATGTCCGACAAAATTAGGTCGCGTCGCCAGTCTACACATAGACCAAGTTCTCTCAAAGGGGTATAATAGCCCTGTAATAGTACGAAACAGGCCAAAACGCGTGTAAGCCGCCCCGGCCCAGCACTACCCCTAATTAGAGACGCAGACGTTCAGTTTTCATTATGTTTTCCAATACTCCCGTGTGGAATTCACAAGTACGGTTTATTACTGGCTAATTGTACATTAAATTCTATTATGTAAAGTTGTTATTTCTTCGTTAACAATTCAAATTACTTGTGAACGTACTTCATAGTGTGGGTAATTATACGAAACCACGACCTCCCCGCGTTGTATTTTCAAACTGTGTTTAACAGTAAGAGGAACAGAAAATGAGAAAACGATTCTTATATAAACGAAAAAAACTTAGACTAATTTTTCCTACATTAGCAGAAGATGGGAAAATCAATCAGGATCAATCAATCACTTTTGTCACCTGTAGTTTTTTCTAAAAGCTTAAATCACAATACTCTTGTACTTATTTTATTTTTAATTTATTCATTGTAAATGCAATGTAACTGGCTGTAACTATTGGTACAGCCAGTTACATTGCCAACCGTGTCCTACAAATACAATAACTGCTTAGCGACAGAAAAGCTGTATGTTCGAACTAGACCAGGCAGCAGATTTACATATTACATATATATGCTCTGTAATACACGAATTATATTTCGGAAATGGTGTTGAATGTAGTAGAAGCCGCAGTGCAGGGTTTGATGAGCTAAACAGTAGTCCCACCTGTTCTGTTATAAAACCTATGAGGTTACTGGATTCTAAGCGTTAACTTCCATGTGAAGCAGACTGAAATACAAGACAATCTAAATAACTTTAATAGATAGATAGAAAAGGAGTCTTTAGATAATAAACCCTACAGGAACCACTTGGAATGAAATGAAAAATCTACGGAAGCGTAGTTTTATCAGCATTATATCTAGATCCAGTCACCCAACGTTTACATTTGAAGTATTATCGTAAGTCTAAGAAATAAATAAGGATTATATAATTATTTTATTAATCATCGTCATGTTCCGCTTGTTTGAGTCCACTGGTGGGCATAGTCCTTTCCAGTATAACAGCACTAAGCTCGATTTACCCCATACATATTTAAAAAAAAGATTTAACTAGTGTAAGATTCCATGAATTTGGCATGATTGAGGTCGTCGTGTCGAGCTGTCTCCGCGGGCTGGCGACCTTGCCGGCGAATCTTCGCGATACCAAACACTTGTCCTGATAACAATCTGATATCATATTAATACAATTCGTATCAAATTTTGTCTGTCCGTGTATATATTTAATAGTTGAGTTTAAAGTCACTAAATGTTGAGATAATAATAAAATGGGCCAGAACAATTTTATTCGGACATGATTATTTGATTCTCCATTATTACTGAATTACTGCATAATGTCCTTAGAACACCCAATTTTCACTCAATTACGAAATAGATAATTACGTAAGCAGTGATAGCCTAGTGGTTAAGAATTCAGCCCCTCGCTCCGGGGGTGCCGGGTTCAAACCCATGGCGCGCACCT
>DWMG01004176.1:0-11161 GCA_018244855.1 Elbella merops | reverse complement strand
TACTTAAAAACATCGAAATTCTCGTACGTTTAAATCATATTAATGAGCACGACTTACGTAAACATTGAGAACGGAATATAAAAATTTCGTTGTTATTATTCTTAATGTAAATTACATTAATATCAAAGATATAATTTTAAATCTTCCTATAATGAAAGAAGTATCATGTACTTAAATCTTTGATAGTGGTTACAGTTTTGTTACATATCAAGATATCATAGATATTGAAGAATACTTGTATTTAACAAACTCTATATATGCCTAGTGTTTACGCCTACCCCCAGTTACATGGGACGAATAACATAATTGCTGAAAACTGGTTATAGCGGGTAGATACCTGTATATCCTGTGGAATATACGTATGTAGTATTATTTTATATATTTCATCAATCACAGAATAATAATAAAAACTAACGCTTTTACTTTATTGATTTCTTTTATTGGTACCAATCACTCTGCCAAGTCTCTACCTGACGCTCGATAAAGCCTCCAAAATATATGCCCGTACATTAGTGCGTCATACTCTCTAATGCGATCAAATAACGGAAAGTAACGGCCTCGATAACGAGAGCTATAAACTTTGTGTCGACTTGACTCGTGGGGAATTTCACTTGAGTGCTTTTCGTAGGGGGCGCTACGATTTTACGAATGCTCCATGCATAATTACGTCGGGAAAAAAGTTGGTAATAATCTTAATAATATTCGCAGAAACACAATATTGTTGCGAGAAGTTAAAGTTAAAAGTCTCTGGAATAAATACATATTTTTCTGGCAACTGGATAGAGTCAATGTACCCGAAACCGGAGGGCGCCTAAGAAGAAAATGATGACTGTCAAAGCATTTCTGTAACGATACAGATATCTGACCCTCTATGCCTATTCCTTTTGACTGCCTCATTGGTCGAGTGGTCGTAAATGCGACTGCCGATCGGGAAGCCCTGGGTTCAAATCCCGGGTCGGGTACTGTTGGATTTTTCTAATTTAAATTTTCTAGTAGTGACTCGGACTTTGGAATTGTACACGGTGTACGGTAATAGGCTCATCACCTATTTTATGGGACTTAAACATAACTGATGGATCGAGGAAATGTATTACACTCCTCTGCCTACCCCTTCGGGGAATACAGGAGCTATATTACGTTATGCCCATTCCTAATATAATACTAAATGTGAAAATACATAAATTTAAATTTACTTTAATAACATCTGGTAGAGTTCTACGAATTTTAATTTTATTTATGCAAAAGCCGTAATAGCGATGTACCTCCCCAATTATCTAGCGCATAATAAAATTATATAAACTTATTTGGAGATTATTAACACTATTTTTGTTTTTTCTGTAATATCAGAAGTAGTATTATACTTTCAATGGGAGACTAAGAAATATGTATGCAAATTCCAATCTCAATGTAACACAGAGTTGTATTGAAGCCACTACCCATCACATTTTTAAATTACAACTTCAGTACTGCTTTTAAGCGGGAAATGTATCCTGAAATTCGAATTTCCTCGTAACAAAAATCTATTCCCGATCAAATATACAACGTTTAAATCAGAATTAATTCATAAAGCACGGTACAATCTCAAAACAAATATGTACTCGTAGTTCGCGTGACGTCACGACATGTGTCGTGATCATTGAACATGACGCGTGAGCACTAACTGTTAAGCATTTTATTTAAGTGAACGTGGCTATGTCTACTGGTGTTATGTCTATTCAGGGAACACATCTGGTTTCTATTCTTACGTCGATACTAGGCACATTACATAGGAAATCCTATATGAGCATATCTCAATAATTTGTTAAGTTAATTTGGACTTTTTATATCGTCGTATAGATTTCAGTAGCCCTGTAAATACAGAATTTTTCATAGATATATGGGTAAATATACATTAAGTTTCAACCAAGCAATTTTATGTTGTTGAATAAAGCTTTGAGAATAGAAAGTTCTTAAGTTTTATTTCAATATATGTATATTTACAATATAAGAGTAAGTACAATGTCCTATCAATTAAAAAAATAGTAAATATAATGTTTCTAAGACAAGACAATTACAAAAAATGAAATCTGCAAGTTTACAAGAACCTGCTTATTAATATAATTTTGTAAAACGTTGCATGTACTCGTACACATAGAGATAAATTATTTAAGTAAAGTAGATGGATGGTGTCAAATAAATTAATATAGGCACTCTGCTATTTCTAACGTAACCTGATTTGTGTTCTTTTATTTTTCAGATGTTCCACAAATGTCAACTTAACAATTGAATGCGATTAAAGAATGAAGAATAAAAAACCATTTGAAGAATAATAACGTCAAGAGAAAACCGAGTTACCTACGCTCCTTGTTTCCCGCTCGCGTCCCGAATCGAAACAATTTAAATTCTTTTGTACTCCTATGTTTTATTTCACTCGCACAAAGCGGGAACAATCGGTCTGTTTCATTCACTGCTAACATGGCGGATGCTGCAAAGGGGTTGCGGGGGTGGAGCGGTTTCCGGAGGGCGATTGGGGTGAGGTTCCGAGGGAAACGAGTTTTAGGGCAAACTTCAGAGGGAAACAATCAATATTTATTTGGCTGTCATTATTATTCTGATTCCAGGCATCGCGATTTATTGACCGGTGTGACTTTTGAATAAAAGTAAGGCGTTGCAACTAATTCGTTACACTTTTGGGAATCTTAATATTTTTGTTCTCAAAATATATTTAATTTTCATCGTACACAGTGTAAACTATATATTATCTATAATATAATATTTAAGGAATATTTTCAAAACTTTATCAGTGGGTATTCCTTTGAGAAAATTATCCTAACTTAATAATAAAAACACCTGAAGATCGCTGAAAATTGTACTCCTAACCAAATACCTACATATATAAGAAAACTACATAATATACGTATAGGTATAGAAAAATAAAACACCCTAGTTCTGTAAAAAATTAAGTTTTGTTATTTGATGAATTTTTTTTAAACAATATCAGATCCCTTAAGAACATATGTAGTTACTTACATATGTTCATGAACTTGCGGGTGGATGTTGTCTAATCTTCAAGGAAACGCTTGTGGCATATTTTTGTACTGAAATTTATTAACGACATACTTTTATCGATGTTGGCACACAAAAGACTTTCGAAATATTGTACTTATAAATGGGTATACCTTAAATCGAGTGTTTATAAGAATACGATAGTTAGTTGAAATTTAAAAATAATTTAAGTAATTCATATTACGACACAAGAAATTGTGTAATATATTTAATATAACTTATATTACTTTTTTGTTGTTACGTGTTACGTGTTATTGTTACGTGTGCACATCTTACTTTGTTTATTGCATGGTTTCTTTCTTTGTATATTATATTTGCAGTTAACCACGACCTCTGGAACAGAAAGATACTCAGGTTGTGTCGTACAGTTTGGAAGAGGCTTATATCTAAACTTGAAACAATAGAAGCCAATGCGGTAATGAAGCTCGTTCGTGAGCTCGTGAGTGAACTTAAATCATGTGAAATCTTTCATTCTTTATTAATTGTCATAGTTATATTTTATTGGTTGTTTTATAAAATACTATAATTACTATTCCTTTCTATGTCCCTAACAAACCACTTAATAGATTTAGCTGTTTCACTTTTTACACACAGGCACAGATTGGCAGATAAAAATTACATTTAAATTTATAATTACCATAGTTAATAATACCTTTATTATCATTCCACTGATGAACACGGGTCTCACAATGAGAACACCCAAAGTCATAGTGGAACACGCTAACCAGTTGCAACTTGACAGCTATGTAGTTAAAATAAAAAAAAGACAGCGACGTATTGGCTTCTGCTCGGAAAATGCAAGTAATCATAAACAACGGTGACCGCTTACCATCAGGTGGCCTATTTCCCATAAGAAGTTTAGTATTAAAACATAGTATAAGTAGTTTATATTATTAATATGGATTGTCTAAAATTTTTATTTACTCGTCCCTACTCTCTAGCTTTTTATTTCCACAAGATAATGTAGTGTCCGCTACAACTTTCTCACATGCTCCCCGTGCCTCAAGTTTTATAGGCCACAAGCCTACAGCCCGCATTTCCTCTCACATAAAGACGTTGATTAGCGAACACTGGGCTTTAATGAGTACTTTACTTGATTACCTGCTCCACACGTAAGTAGCGCTGTAGCGAAGTGCAGTACGAACTTAATTTATAAAGAGAAAACTAACAGTTACCTATACTGAAATTGTAACAGAATGGTTAACAACAACTCATTTTCAATTCGATTATGGTTACTTAATACAGTAATTTTGTCAATGCCTTTGTGTTTCAATTAACCTACTTTAAGTACCTACTTATAGACCGTATTTTAACATTTTTATTTTTATTGTTATTGTCACATCACAACAGGTCCCTTAAAGGGTACGCAGTGAGAATTGTATATTTAGGATAGCTTTAATTAGTGTATTCAGACTATGTCGAAAAGTATACTTTTGACTCTTTTAAAAAATATATGATACGCGGAAAAGAGTAGGTACCTACCTTTATACATATATTCATACAACAGATAAACAAAGAGCGAAAACTGCTATGTCACAAATATATACATTAGGTAAATCAAATTAAATACTAATTGCTTACGTCTATACAGTCAAAGTCAGACACATATTAGTCTTCATTGAAATGACAGCACAGAGTAGAGCTTATCCGATATAATTATACTCTTTCACTGCAGGCAGCTGGTGGATGCGACAAGCGAGGACAGGGCGCGATGGCGATTGGAGGAGCTCTATGTCCGGCAGCGAACCGAGATAGGCGGATGATGATGATACTCTTTCACATAAATACACATAATTGTGTGCATAATATTTGGGCTGTTTTTACACACAGGTTCCAAGGTAAGTTCCAGGAGAGCCTGTGTTATAGTAGACAGACGGCTGATGAAATATTTGGATTAACTATAAAACAATGCTTAAACTGTCAGTCTTCACCACGACCTCACTGCAATCGGCGGGACCTGATGATGAAGGACCTCGTATAGATCCGAAACTAGTCAGGCCGTCCCAAAAATGGTAGGTGAGTTAAGCCCGTATACCTGTATATAATCACGTGTACCTATAAACACTCACGAGGTATGCTATATATGATATATACCTAAATACTTAAACTTAAAAACTTAATGAACTAAAGCCAAATTTCGATCTCTAATTTGCCTCTAGCTCATAAACCAACTGGCGGTACTACAGTAAATATAATATAAAACGAAAACAACACCTTCGGAATATTTATAGATAATACAAACTTTAATTACAACTTTTACTCCAGCGTCTTAGATCTTTTATGTGCTTCCTTGAAAATAAAGAAGTTAATTAGACCAAACTACAAATGGTCAGCTTTAACTTTTAGTATTCCTATCGCTGTTACTGCGAATAATAATAGTTTTTTTTTATCATATAGTCACACGCCAAATCTATAAAGATAGAAATATTTAGCACTCGATGCTCTCTGCCTACTAAAACTAATCTCCTGGTAATTCTAACAGTTAGGCACATTTGTATCATAGTTAGTGGACGCTACGGCCACAAATTGACTTTGGAATTCAAACGATATTTCTTAATTAATAATAACAGTAGATACTAAACACCCTATTATTTTACAATTTAAAAAGTATACTCAATATTGTCATAAATAACACCCAGATACCTATCGGAAGGGGTAAGCAGGTACCTATATGTTTCTATAAGAAGACTGTATGGAGAAAAAAATGAAGAACTCATAAAATACTATCTTAAAAAAGAATATACAGTTACACATCACAATTAATGTTATTTTACCCTTCCAGTTTGAACTACTTGACCATTTAAAAGCTGAAATCACTCTACAATATCTGACGCTGTTCCTCTGTTTGGTTCCTTTATATCTGAAAATAAAAGTAAATGTTATAGAGTTACGGAGTTTTAAATAACGTATAAAATTGAAACATAAAAATCATATTGAAATATGTTTTAATAACTATAAAGTGATTTAATTGTAGTTAGTAATGATTGTAACGACCGGTTGCTCTACATTTAACAACTGAAATAATAGATGTACAGTTAAGAAACTTTCAAAAGAAGAGTTATTAAAAGTGGAATACATATTTTTATGGATAAAAACGTAACATCTCGCCTATTCTTATGGATATTTGTGTATGTAGGTATAATTATGATGAAAGATTTCATTTTACAAATTATGAATACTAAAAAGATTTAAATTAACGAGATTAGACTACCTTCTATATTTAATAAAATAAAAAGCTACGAACAATTAAGTATTAACCACGCCCTGAGAAATACAATGATACTTTTTTTGCAGTTATAGTACAACTGTATTACCAAGTAGGCGACAGTGCTGCCACCTGCTCAATACTAGTGGTGCCGCTGGTCACAACACAGATAGCTACATAAATGAAACCTCACGTAATACGAGGATAATTTTCTTCTTTTCTTCTTCTTTATCGTATAGGTAACATAGGTAGTTAAAAATGAACCTAGTTAATGTAAGGTAAATTAAGCTTTTCAAAAAGTGGTTTGAGAAATTTAAAATAATGATAACAATACTTTTTCTTGACGAACTTAATGGATGTAAAAGAGACGATGGAAGTTTTCCAGGCCCGTAGCAGGTGGAACTCAGTGTCTACTTATCCCTATGAAGAATAGGCATGACTGTACGTAAGTAAATGTTATTATGGAACAAACTTTATGATCAATGTGCAAACTTCAAGCTCAGTACAAATTACTATCCAATTGGATCTATAACAGTAGTAGGTACTTACTTTTCTTGTGATAAAAGAACATTTAACAAACTATCTGCTTATAATATATTTGGCAATAATTATAAAGTTTCGCTGTACATAAAACAGATACGGAGTAAGTTCTAAGGCCAAAATACAAATATTTATAATTGTATGTAATGCATTCAACGACCGCTGTTCGTCTGTAGACAATTATTTAGGTGCCAGTGGACCTTAGGCTATACTAATTTACTCCACTTAAACAAATATATATTTCATCCCTACAAATAAACACCATTTGCAATTGACGTCGACACCACCATTCCACATTAAATTTATTATTACAATGAGCTGGACTTTATCTCCCATATGAAGACCTCACCCTCACCCCATTTTCAGACCCTTGCTGATAAATTAATTGTATGGGTGGTCAGAAGAGATTGTTCTAATACTCGCCACAGGATCACAGTCACGTACCTGCATACCCTCACATAATTATTCCGAGGGGTCCAAGTGGATACATCGTGGATAGATATTATTTACATTATCTGAATAATATTAACAATATAAACAAGTTTTATTATATAAGTATACGCAATTTAAATAAGTATAATATGCAGCTTAAAAAAATGTTCTCAAAAACGTACTATAACTATTAAGTCTACCAACCCGTAATGGGCCAGCATGGCGCCTTAACCTTCCAATTTTAAGAAGACACCCAAGTCCAAGAATGGAACGATAAAAATAGGAAAAATACAAAGCATAATAAATATGTACTTAGTTAATTATTAAAAAA
Source organism: Elbella merops (assembly GCA_018244855.1). Classification (NCBI taxonomy): domain Eukaryota; kingdom Metazoa; phylum Arthropoda; class Insecta; order Lepidoptera; family Hesperiidae; genus Elbella; species Elbella merops. Next base: position 3,608 of record DWMG01004176.1, on the reverse strand, counting down.
CAATAATGGTTTCATTGTTTTTTGGTTTAATGGTTTTACTAAGTGTAGACAAAAATATTATTCGAGCTCGATCTTTCTAACGTTCCACAATTTGAATTGAACCTTCTCCCAGAACCAAAAGACTTACGCTGATTACCATACCTTAAAAATCATTATGGAAAACTTTATGGGGAGCTAATTTCATTACGACATTCTTTGTGATATATATCTCCGGACGTACTTGGAATAAACAAAAGTAATGTTCAATGAACATATCCTCCCGGAACCGATTGCTCTTAATGGGGTTCCCTCTCGGGGTTGTACAGGAGTACGTCTACCTCGGGCAAATTTTGCAGTTTGGTAGAAACACCTTCGAGGGGGAAGTTTGCAGAAGGATGCAACTTGGCTGGACAGCATATAGGAAAATTCGTCAGGTTTTTTCGTCGCCGCTACCGCAAAGCTTGAAGACGAAAGTTTTCAATGAGTGCGTCCTACCTATTATGACTATACGGCGCCGAGACGAGGACACTGGAGTCCACCATTTAAGGCGAGCTATGGAAAGGGCTATTGTTCGGTGTCTTTATGAAGGATCGAATAGGAAATGAGACGATCCGACAGAGAACCAAAGTTATACTTATTTTAGCAAGCTGAAGTGGCAGTGGGCTGATCACATCTGTCGCAGAACCGTTTACCGTTGGAGTAGACTTGTTCTGGAGTGGAGACCGAGCCTTGTCAACCGTAGCGTAGAACGCCTTCCAGCTAGGTGGAGTGACGATATACGCAAAATGGCTGGCAACAGTTGGATGCGACGAGCTCAAGATCGCGCACAATGGCGTGCTATTGGAGAGGCCTATGGCTATTCGAATTGCACTTCCCGGAGCGGAAAAGAGCAGGCAGTTACTTAGGATCTTCTCATATACTCTGAACAACATTCACACTCAAAATTCCTTAGACATACTTAGATAAATACTTGCGAGCAGAATACTATCAAACCAAAGCTCAATACGGAAAACCTCATTACTCTTAAGCCTGATTTATTTTTATTGCTTACTTTTTAAAAACTTTCACGAAATAAGAAAATACCTATTGTGTCGGGTGACGAATAAAATTCAAAGTTTAGTTAAAAAAGTCGATAAAAAAACAATTGTATACAACTGCAAATGTATTAAATTAAAACATATATTTTTTGCTCGTGTATGATACGATGCATCCTAACAAGAGAGAAGACAAATCACTCAAGGCTGAAACTATCTGGTGGACGCCACCTAGGAAATAATTGCTGAAGAATTTACAATCATAGGTTAACAGTATACAGCGCCATCTACCCACAATCCACGAAACTCTTTCCTTTAGTTCATTTTAGGCTTGAATTACCGAGCAGGTCAACGATTCAAATAAGTATAGATGTCGCTAATGAACACGTAAGTATAGCGGTTAAAGCGCACCGGAGTGTTTTTTTTTTTTACGTTAACATAAATATCTAATCATTGTTTACATCATCTCAATGATGAATCTACGAAATCTTATACCATTTTATCTATGGTCTCGATTAAAATAAAGTTATTGCATAAAGTGAATGATTATCTTATTTATACCCAATATGTCATAAAAAAGGAACAGCGACATCTGTAAGCACCTTGTTGTAAGATTTCTTTTCATAATATTCTATTTTAACTAAGGGTGGATTTAGATGCACAAAACAATCCACTCTAGGATGGGCAAATGGAAAAAATATAACGATATCAATGATATCGATATTTTTTAGAATATATCGTTATCGGTAAAGTAAAAATATCGATATTTCGATATATCGATATTTTGTAATTGTTAGCTAGTGATTGGTCGAGATATGTTATAAAGAGGAAAAAAAAGGGCGTTTGCTCGTTTTCATAGGTCCGAGAAGGCAATTTATACTACGAAATCTAATGAGGCGACTAAAATATATGGAATTCGATATTGAAAATTAAATATCGAATATCGATAATATCGAAAAAAAATATCGACGATATATATCGATTATTTATTTTTAAAACAAATATCGATAGTTTTTAATATCAATATTTTTTGCCCATCCCTAATCTACTCCAGTTTAGGACAGTAACGATATGTAGACATAATTGACGCACTGGCATTTTTTTATACTTATTACGCACAGATTATGCGAACGTAGGTACATACGTATTATGATCTAAAACCGCTACATGAACAAAAATCAATCGTGATTAAGTTCAGCGGTTACTGTAAAGTATTTTTATTTTATTTTGGATATAAATTAATCGTCTATAAGCTTTAATTACATTTGTTCATCAATTAATTCATCTAATCATAAAACTTTAAAGCTAGTGTCCGATAAAAGAGTCGGCTAGGTCCCTTTTTCGGCCAAAAAATCTGCTTTCATGAGCAGTTTTTATTTTTATCAAAAAAAGCTGAACCTTCGAGTCGGCTACAAATAGCGTACGCCAGTCGTTCGGTCACCGTCGTGAATGTTCGTTATTGATGCTTGTGTACCTACGTTGTGTGATTTTGTGATATCTTCAAGAAATTTCAATAACGTATTTTGTTCTTAGCTGTATTTAATGATGTGATAATTTAATAATGTTTAATCTTCCCATTATTTATTAGAAGTAAATAGTGTCCGACCGCAAGTTCGGTTACGGTTTCGGCCAAGAAATCTATTTTCGGCCTTAGTTTTGATTTCGGCCAAAAATGGCCGAATCTTTCGGCCAAGCCGAAACTCGAGTTTCTCAAAGACACTCGAGAAGAACATCTGTTTTTAATTCGCCTTAAACTATAATACCTATGAATACAAAATGAATGTTCCGAATTTTATAAATCCAGAACAAATGGCATATCCATGTTTATAATAACAATCAGAACTGCTCCGTAATTCCGACCGTTGTTCATGACATTAAAAAATTTAAATAGGTATAGGTACTTGTTACGTAGGTACTTTAATTATTGTTTTTTTTTACTTTATTTAACTCCATTTAACCATCGGTATCAAGAGAATATGCAATTAAATGTGTAAACATTTTTGTGATCGTAAAACACACTATTCTTCCTATTATGAGTAGGTAGTGCAAAACTTAAAATACACTTGATTTCAGTAAGCAATAGAAATTTTAAATTGTTTAAGTAAGTTTCTGTTTCGGCCGAAATTGAGAGCGAAACCAAAAGTTCGGTTTCGGTTTCGGCTGAAAAACCTGTTTCGGTCGAACACTAGAAGCAAATTATTTGACTTTCCCAATATGCTACTGATTGAGTTACAATGGGGTTAAATCGACATACACAATTATGTTAAAATAAAGATTTTTTTTATCATTCAGATTTTAGTTTCGACCGAAAGTAGAATGTACCTACTTACACACCTATTTCAAACACAAAAGGACATTAACTATTGTTTCATATTACTAATTATTATTTTCCGGTTAACGATTTCAATCGAAGTTTCGCGGTTTATTACCTACGTGTTTACTTCCACGATTGTCTGTAGGTACTGCACACCAGAAACTAATGATGTACACTCCATACGAGCAAAGTAATACGAGAGGGTCGCCGAGAAACTTCCATTTTTTGCACAATCTCTAGGGGTCGATGTCCCTAAGCTACTTAAACCGTGGTGGGCGTAC
>DWMG01004175.1:0-11161 GCA_018244855.1 Elbella merops | reverse complement strand
TGTTATATGTGTAGATTTATTATCGAATAAAAATCTTGTTTTATTAAACTTAGTTACGAATTAGATACGATAAATATTAATAATACCTACTTTTTTCATTGACTGAGACACATGTTTTTGTTTTAAGTCTTTCAAATAACTTTATTAAACGAGTTAAATACTTTTTCAGAAAACGAACAATCAAATAACTGATAGGTTTATTCATTTTGAAATGTTTGTTGTTAAGAGTAGAATAGAAACCAATTGATTTAATGTTTTCAAAACATGTTGTATTTTTTTTACATAAATAGTTGGCCCCGTTTAAGTTAGCCCAGCTTAAGTTAGCCCAGCTTAAGTTAGCCAGCTTAAGTTAGTCCCGCTTAAGTTAGCCCAGCTTAAGTTAGCCCAGCTTCGTCGGTGCGTATACCTGAATAACCTTTAATGCTTGGACAGCCGAAGTATCAGGTACGCTACCCTGTTTGACAAACTAGATATTTTTTCAACGTTGTTAGAGAGGGCCCTATTGACGAAATACCCTCTGCTGCCCTGGGATGTTTGACCGTCTTCGCGGTGGTACAAAAGATGGCCCGAGTCTACGGACTTCACATAAACCCAGATATTATTTTAGAGGACATAATTTTATTACTAATTTCAAGTGTGCAATGTAATGAACTAAACTAAACTGTACTGAACTAAACTTGAAACTGTCTCCAGCGTTATACGCAGATAATTAAATTAATCAATTTTCGTGTCGTATGCACTTAAAATTGGAATATCTTAAACGAATTCTAAAATCCGCATCCGCGGATGTGAGCCTCTAAAAATCGGCATCCGCATCCGTGGATGTCAAAATTTTGACCTCCGTAACCTCCCTACTACATATACGTATATGACCGCATATCATCGAGGGTATCGGAGGGCATGGAATGAGACATCATGCCTCTTCACGGGCATTGCCGTTGCAGAACCGACGTCCATTATGTACTGGAGTATATACATATGTATGTTTTAAAATATATTTTCGTGCGTCTTAGAACCGACTAAAGACAGTTTGTAATATGTTTGAAATTAATAAAAACGGCTCATAAGTTTGAGTAACTTACATCGATAGCATTAGGCATGGAGATTTGGACGAGCGCGGCGGTGTTACCATCAGCAAAATGTAATGTTAACAACAGAGGAACAACAGTTCGTAAATTTATTCCCAAAAAAATGCGGTCGCTCTCTGCGCCAAATCCTCCCGGAACAGAACAACTAAATCATAATGATGATAGATCGATTAAAACCGTTTCAGTTTAATAAGTAGATACTACATAAATCTATTTTAAAGGAGTAGATTTGATAGCGTTACAAGCTTTTTAGTAATTAAATAATCAAGGAATTAATTCAATTCATCCTAGTTTTATGTCATCAAGTCCCCTTTAACCACATCCTTAGCTAAGTACATTGCATCAAAGAAAAAGCTACAACTCAACAGAACAAGCTACAAGCTGCAGTAGAGCATTATTATGCAACACTGAGGTGATGCCATACATTGTTATGTATGTACACAAATTTAAACATAGCAGCATCTACTGGCGACTAAATACCACGCCTAATACATAAAACAATGTCAAGCGCGGAATAGAAATGCTATATAGAAGAGAGATTACAGAGACTTGGTAACGTCACTGCGTACATGGCAAGATTAAAACTCGATACACGTCTTCGCATTTATTTTGTTATTCATTAGCCAAAGTGTTGTAAATATTATAAAACTTTTTTGGCTTTTATAAAAGGATATATTCTGTTGCAAGCAAAAAAATAAATAAATAAAAAGCAGCGATAGTGTAGTAGTTAACAATACAACCCCTCATTCCGAGGGTGCTGGATTCATATCCATGACGCGCATTTCTTTACAAAAGTGCGTTTTAAGTTTAAATATCACTTGCTAACGGTGAAGGAAAACATTGTGAGGAAACCTGCACACAATTATAAAAAGAAATAAAAATCTAACGCGGCAGACTATGGTCTTAACCCTCTCAATATGAACGGGAACCCATATTCCAACAGTGGAATGATAAATGGGTCGATTAGTCGTCAGCCTCTAGATGTCCACTGTTGGGCATCTGACTAGGTCTCCCCTAATCGACGCCACTCCTTCCGGTACTGGGCCTTCCGAATCCAGCAGCTTTTCGCTGTCTTCTTCAGGTCGTCAGACCATCAGGTGGGAAGGCGACCTACTCTCTATATCTATGGGCCGATTATTATTATTTTATTTTATATTTATATCTGGTGTCACGTATATGGTATATCTGTAAACATGGTTTTCAAGTAATTTTGTTTTTATTTAGAGTTAACCAGTCGTTTTTATTTTGTTTCAGTCTCTGTACTCACTCGTAGTGTGGTTTTAATAATTACATTATTGCTGGTGCAAGTTTGATATATAATTTTGTAAAAATTTGCCATGCCCAAAGTGTGTATATCTCTCGGGCGCGTACATGTATTTCTTTTATACTTATTATATGACAGACAAGCATTTGGTCGCGATCTCACATTATGATAAGCGCCTCCTAAGGTGCCTTCTAAGATGGAGCAGGCATGCCTATGAAGAGACTATTCACACATGTATGTCGAACATAAATGTAGGTATATATGGATTGGCCTCTAATGTGCTACCACTATACCTAGTTCACATCGAAGCAGTTGTTTAAAAGGTGCGGTTGGTAATTAAAAGCTTTAAGAGCTTAATCAACACGCCTTTAATTTAAACCCCGGTACACATTATCAGGATTAAATACTATTCGAGTAGGTTACACTTTAATATTAAGCGTACTTATTGGGCTTATTGTGGTATCGTCATTCGTCATTAGTAGCCTGTTTAAGTCCAATACTGGACAAAAGTGTGCCCTGAGGGGTGTTGCTCCATAATCCGCACACTGGGCACGCGGGTTGGGGATCACATTGTAATAACTATTAGTAAGCAGCCCAAATTATTGCAGTCCAGTTACCAATGAACCTGATACCAGTAGTCTTATTAATATGCTATATTGACTGAAATAACTGCTACTAACAGTCGTGTTACTACAGTCCTGCAGAGATCAGATAGAAATATTCACGGAAGTCATCGGCCCCTTATTACTGTTACTTATCGGTTGTTATCAATCATTCGATGAATCAATCATTCAAACAATCATTTAACCAATCATTCAATCGATCATTCAATCGATCATTCAATCGATTATTCAATCAATCATTCAAACAATCATTCAAACAATCATTTAAACAATCATTCAAACAATCATTCAATGAATCATTCAATTAATGAATTATTCATTCGTTTATTTTTAGTATGGTTAACAAGTTGTTTCCCTACAATGATAAGGGTTCTCTCACTGTGTCAACTAAAGCATAGCATCCTTATTATCTTTATCCTTCCAATTATCCTTTAAAAATTACATTCATCGCACTTAAAGCGTCTATAAATCTATCTAGTTAGGTACCTATGATTCCAACAACCTTTCTATATGGTCTTTAGTTAATTACCAATATTGTATTATGTTATAAATAACAGGACATTTATTATAATATGAACCCATTTAAATTGGACTGTGCAGTTGCATTAGTGTTGAGTATTATAAGTAACTTGCAAGTTTCGAAAAAAAAATTGTAAAGTGGTAGCGGACCACATCTTATTCGAAGTACATTCAACTGTGAGGTGCACTGTTTTAGCTCTAATAGAGTGCCTAGGCTGAATACTAAGTTGGTTACACAAACACTATGGGGTCAAATAACGACACAAGCTTTTGAAAATAATATTTATTTGAAACAACATCTACATTCGATATTTTATCTGCTTACAGCTATTGACACATTGCTTACCAGACGTCGTTGACTGCACATTGTTTAACTGAAGCGGCGATATAATATACACATAAACTCAGGAGTCACCCACCCCGAAATGAATACGACTAATCAAGCTTAGTACATTAACCGTAGCGAAATATTTTCAGCATTAATACATTGTCCCGGATGTTAATCGCCAATATAAATAAAACTACTAACTATTATTATAATTAACATTACGTTACATAAATTATTTTAGGTACAGCATCATTATTTCCCACTTACGCCGTTAATAATGAAGTCCGAGGCACGCGTCACTGTGTTGGACGCATATCTTCGCTTTGGCAATTATTCTAATAATGAAATTATTATCGAATTATTGGTGGAACTGTAATAACAAACTGCCACGTCGGTTTCACATTCACTCAATCTGACATCGACGATATATTTATCTATACGTTTGTTTCTACGCTAGTCGTTATGCTTATTATGAAGGAAGTCGTGCGTCGCCCGAGGGGTGCCCGACTCTAAGGATGCATCGGTACGTGGTGGGTATTATTTACATCGCGCGATTTAATGACAACAACATTCCGTGCACCCAACCAAATCAGAAGTCACTCTGCCCTAGTCTATTCGTAGGCAGTATATTTTCTAAGGCTAAGCACTCAGTTCGTCGGCGTCGGTGCGCGGCGCCCGGGCAAGACGCCCTTCACTGCGGCGTTGAGTTATGTTCGCGCAGGCGGTGGTGGTCGGCCAGGGGGTGTGATTGCTCTCTCCGCTCATCGGGCCATTTCACCACCACGTTGGTGCTCGCGGGCGGCAGCGTCACGGGCGGCTCCACGAGGACGGGAAGGCCACCCTCACGTTCTGGTAGCATGTGTCCGATCAGGGCACCGACCCTTCTATATGTTAGCTGTGATGGAGGCGAAAGGTGCTCCCGTCCCTCTAGCATTCGCACTCCTGTTCCCATATGCGTCACTACGATCATAGGAGTTTCGGGCACCACGTCGTTGAGAGCTCGCACCAGGACGGGCGCGGTCGTGTGCGTCGCGACGCACGTAGACTCACCACTTACTCGTGCGTTCAAGTTTTCCAACACAGTAATTAGCTCGTATAAGCTATCATCGCATAACACGGGGTTATCTGCAAAGAACGCCTCTATATTAGGCGGGTGCGCACTTTGTACACAATTTTTTGCATTTTCATGAATCATTTTGTCTGATTACAATAATTACAGCTAATGGAAATGCAATGCCGAAAATACAGTGTGCAGCCGCTTATTATTATCATGTTGCAAGGAATACATTTTATAAACTTGCCATAACAAGTGCGTGTATAGCACAATTTAATTGTTCCAACAAAATGCAGAGAATACGGCAATAAAGTAGCAATTAAAATACACACATTATCGGTCTGGAAAACAAGCAATCGCATTGGCAGCCAAGATAACAATTACTTTACATTCAGCTGAGATATCCATTCGCAGTGCAACTTGTTATATTCAATACACAATTACTCTTTCTCAAGGTATTTATATTTTGTGTGATTACGAGACGTGCTTCGTAAATAATTTTGGTTATTATCTTTAGCTCTTGGTAAGACTCACAAGCTGAAGGAAAAGTTTAACAACAACATTTAACAAGTATTTATCATTTTAATTATATATTTAACCCACCTTGAAGAGATATCTTTAAAATACTAGGAACTCCATTTATCGTACACCGTGATTTGGAAACAAGTTCATAATTTACTGATTGGATTTTGTTGTAAGACAGATCAGCGGTGCAAAGGGAAGGTAGCCCGTGGAAGTCTTTGTCTAACATGGTTATGTTGTTGTGGTGAGCAATGAGTTCACGCAGAGATGGCAAAAATGTCTGAAAACGATAAAAATACGATTTAAAAGATTTCAGCAAGTGTCGCAATAGCTGATACTTCAACGACTTAGAATGGTATCATTCGTATTTCGCAATGGGCGCTGGCGGTGAGACTCGGACACATCGGCGAACAAACCTTAGAAGTTTCCTCCAACGAAGTGATGTGGTTGTGAGATACATCCAGAAGCTTTAGGTCATCCAAGCCAACGAGGTCGTCGGGAGAGATTTGTTGAATGTAATTATTGCTAAGATTAAGAGTCATTAGACCGTGGAGTCCCATCAAAGCGCCTCCCAGACTGAGCAAATGATTATGATCCAGTCTCAGTTCAAGAACACGCGTTTCCACATCCACTAAATTCTGAAATAATTGTCAAAGTGTTTGTAGCTAATAGTTATTTTAAATAACACAGATTTTCCGATTCAATTGTTTTGTATTTTCATTCAACAAAATATTTTCATTCAGCAAAAAAAATATTGTACCTCCATATTTCCTGTGATACGACTAATTTTGTTATGAGATAGATCAATAACAGACAACCTCTTAAGACCCTTAATTTCCTGTAAAGAGAATTCGGCGAGAGAATTGTGGGTCAAGTTTAAATATCGTAAAGACTTTAAGTTTCGTAATGAGCCATTCAAAGATTTCAGGTGGTTATAGGCAATATCTAGGTCTGCCAAAATCTCAGCATCAAGAAACTCGTCTGCGGCCAGCTACAAAAAGAACAACTTTTGTTACTTACTTCGATCACAATTAACTAAATATTAATAAGTAACAACATATACTTACATATTCAATTTTGTTGAACGAAAGACTGATTCTCTTCAACCGTCTAGATATTTGCAATGCACCGTCCAAAGATTTTATGTTATTATCGTAGAAATACAAAGATTCCAATGACGGCAACAGTTTCAAATCTTTCGGTAGACTTTGTAGTTCATTGTGAGCAGCATGAACAAGAAGAATCTTTTTTGCTTTCTGAAAAATATGTATTCTTGATATATCTATTATTTAAATAAGTATAAGAAATACGAAAAACGACATGTTTCGTTATATTGTGATTGCTATTAAAATCAAAAGTACTTACTATGGGCAACTCGTTGTCGATGGATTTTAAATGGTTGGCATTAATAAATATCCATTCAAGATTGTCCAATTCTCGAAGCGCTCCATTCAGACTATTCAGTTTATTGATACCCAAATGTACGTGCTTCAAGGCCTTGGGCAATGCATGTCTTTCAATCTTGGATATCTGATTGTCTGCCACCACTAAATGTTCAACCTGTTGTATATCCTGGAATTAAATAAATAAAAGTTTTGTAAGGGTTCATTGGGTTGTAATATTTTTTTTTACTCAGCGAACAATGAATAAATAGTAAATGTCTCACAGTTTCACGATAATATGTTTTATCTAAAAACGCTTGTCAGATGTCAATAAGTTTTAAGTTTAGACTGCTTTAGCTTAAAATTTCGAGCTTCATGAACTACAAATTGTTTTCTATTTAATTTTTTATTACCATTTTATTCTCTTCACTAACTTTCTTTCTCAACTCTGACTCATATCTTCTTTTTGGCTGCTGACGTTTCTGCACCGTTACTTATTTTCAGTTTAAATTTGAACCACATTTGTTTTATTATAACTTACCTACTACTATACTACTACTACTACTATATAACTTAACTACCAACTGTCTAAGCGACAAGAAGTTCAGTTCCATTGTTGTACGCTCGTTTGATACGGTTTTCATTTTAAATGACAGATTTGTATTTAGTGGGAAGTTTTAGTTATTCCAGGATTACTTTATTGTTAATTAATTCATTGTTCTGTTTATATTTATGTAGTACCTAAGAGCTGTTATGTAGCATTATTCTCTAACAGCTATTGGTTATCTCTGGTAAACCTCGGACTATTTAAAATAAGGGGGAATAGGCTATTTTTAGGCGTGCGTGTTTCATCTTAGGACGCAACGGCGTTTTTCATTAGGGTCTACTAAACGCTGGTCTATCATACAGTAAAAAAATTACTAAATGTGTATACCTTAAAGTCTTCTTCAGTGAGCTTGGATATCTTGTTCCTGCATAAGTCCAAAGTTTTCACGTGAGGCAGATGCCGGAGAACATGGCGTGGCATGTCGGCTAAAGAGTTGTCCGCCAAGCTGAAGTAGTCCACCAAGTCTAATTTCGTGAAAACGCTCTCTCTCAGTTCGCTGTGAAATATTAATTTAACATATGAAAATTTCTGTCATCATTTATTTAAAAAGTAAGTATGGGTATTATGAAGGGAACATCTTCATCAGACGTTATTCTACATAAGTAGTGCATTGAAAGAGTTACCTACACATTTGTAGTCTTGTTTTATTTTATATTTGTATATAAAAAAATTATCTAGCACTTAAGACGATGGACTTTAATATTATTCGTTGCGATAAAATAAAATAGTTCAACTGTGCTCGACAACAATTACGCTAATACTTATTGACATTCATTCTAGGCGTGATCATGTAATATTACATTGTTTTAATCGTAATTGCATAAGTTTAATGAGCCGTTTAGCTGCAACGATATGTTGTTGATTGAATAAATCTAAAAACCGATGCAGCAATAACATATAAATGTTTAATTCATTTGATTTTCTATTGGGCATAGTAAAATTACGTTAGGAAATTAGTGTGCGCCCGATGTTATGTACATACGATTAAATAAAAAAAAACCTAAATAGACAATGAAAGATGACAATGTTTATTTCTTTTTATTACAAATACCTAGGAGGCCGAGGTTTTTTCGGGTGAAAACACAGAGAAAATAAAATCTCCAGAATTTAGACATCAATATTAGTAGATCTATTTTATTGTTAAATAATGGCGCTTTTCAAATTGCCAAAATTTGCTCGCAAATTCCCTTAACCACTGCCCTATGATTAACATATTGCAATGGTATAAATGACATTTGTTTATATTATGTGAAAACTTGAAGAATTCGATCTTTCCCACACATGTGACAGAGCTAGATCGATTTTTCACCCTCGCACATCCCTAGGTTTTAAATATAACCAGTATATTTAAAGCCGTACTAAAAAACGCGAGCACTAGTATTAAAATATTGCTGGATTTTTAGAATTAGGTTATCAAGGTCTACTTATATGTCGAAGTGATTTTAAATGTATAAATTCTTTTAAATCGTTTCTTTGTAATCACCTAAGGGAGTATAACCGTTTAAAACGAACTCTTCCTCGTACAGTGAACGGTATTGTGCCAACAAATGTAGTTGGTAACATTAATTGCCTACTCACAACGTGCTCGTATCAGGCGCGCGAACAAGTTACAGGCAATCGAAGGATAAAAATAATACTCGAGACAAGAATAGCTTTTTATCACTGCAACGTAACTTGGAGTTTATTGTATTAAATTGTATTATTTACGGCCTCACTAGCGTGGACTTGAATGTCTTTTATTAAAAGTGCATATCACTCAGGTCAGCTAGATATTGACTGCATATATATGCACGTATAAATATTAAGTGTTTTAATAACTTTTTTAACATTATACAATGATTTCTATGTTTTTATTTACCAAATAGGTAAGTCATATTGCTGAGAGAGCAGAGACGGTTGAAACCTGCGCGTGTGTACTATCATGGTGGTCAGCGTGGTCATGTACGTTTATCACTCTCTTAATAGAAGAAGGAGAGGCACGTCGGTTTTGCAAGAATGGAGATATACGATATATACATGACGTGGCGATTATTCTAATAATAATTTCTAAACAAATTATAGTAAATCATATGTGCATCTGCATACTATTCACGTGTTAATTTTGTCTTAATAGAATATAAATATATGGATATTTCTGTTATATTAACATTTAGATGATCCGATAAATAAATTTAACAGAATCAGTATGTGGCTTTTTACGACGGGTGAATGATTTATTTCATATTATTTTATTACTGTTTGCATTTGTATTGAATTTGTGTCTGTTTAATGTTAAAATTACATTTAGGACTAAAGGGTCATAATAAGTCTTGTAACGAATAAATAAATTCTTTCATAATAATATAATATTAATGAACAATTCAGAGACGCCTGTCTAGTAACAAATTGACAATAATAACATTCGTTTAACAATTTGAGGCTAAGTCAGTGTCCGCGCTAGCTTTTTAAGATATTCGGTAAAGTACGCGTAGTAAACTAGTGGCCCAGTAGCGATCGAAATTCGATTGTAAATCATAATCATGAGCGTTGTCTAGGTTCTAATGTTAAATATATAAATCTTTCCTCTGTGCTACTTATTAACAACCTTCCATCTCATGGCTGACATCGACAATGAGAACGTAAATAATAAATTGATTATTCAATTCAATTTAAGATATTTGTAATACATATTACATTTACATTTTATCATTCTGCACTCCTTCTCTATATAAACTATTAGTGTGCCAAATTTCATACTCCTCCGTCCGCGCAATTATTGTAAAAAGGGTGCAAAGTTTTTCCTTCACGTATTAATTTATATAAATTTTAAATATGAGTAAGGCTTGTGAATTCTGCCAATCCGCACTTGGCCACCGAGGCAGACTATTGCGTTAATCCTCTCACCCTGAGAGGAGACCCATGTTCCAACTGTGGAAGGATAAAAATTTATTAATATGATACTTAGACAGAACAAACATCTGTTTTCATTATATAGTTAGTTTTCTAACATGGAGTCGTACCTACAACCCGGGATTCAGCACGAAGGTATACTAACCTCTGCACGAAGAGGTCAGTCAATAGTTTGTTCGTGATATCACCCACAGTCATACTGTAACCTTTCGATAACGCAATGACGAATTTCTTTCAATTTTTTTCATCGACCGAATTAAACGTGATTAATATAACTAGTGCGTGTAAGATATATCAAGTCATTTCATTTTAATGTTTATGTAAATCGTAATTAGCATCAAATTACCTTAACAAAGTATCTCTATTCGATAAACAAACACGTAGCTGAAATTCCCCGTATCTTACTTATATTGAGAGTCACATAAAAATAAATCGACTTTAATTCTCTCAAATTCCTATAGTATCGTTAATATAATCACATGTGGGTAATGTAAGGTGAGTCTTATATAAAACTAACTGTGCCCGCGACTTTGCATGGGAGTCAAAACTTTTTCTAAAATTAAAGTAGCGTTGCTCCTTATTACATCAGCTACCTGTCAGTGAAAGTCCGGTTAATATCGGTCCAGCCGTTCCAGACATTAGCCGGAACAAACAGACAGACAGACAAAAATATTAAAAAATGTTATTTTGGTATATGTATCATGTACATTTGTTCGCATGGGAGTAAAAAAAATGTACCGTGTATATAGTATATGTATATGCATTTAGTAAAAAGTGGTTATTTTAATATTAAAAACAGACAAACCTATTTTTTTTTTCAACCCTTTACAATTCCACTGTTGGAATACGGGTCTCCTCTCATATTGAGAGGGTTAAGGCCATAGT
>DWMG01004174.1:0-11163 GCA_018244855.1 Elbella merops | reverse complement strand
ATTAGAAAATTTTGTAGTGTTCGACCCGGGAATCGAACCCGGGACCTCCCGATCGGCAGTCGCACTTGCAACCAACTCGACCTTGGAATTTTCTAAATTAGAATTTCTTATAGTGACTCGGAGTCTGGATTTGTACCTGGGGTGTGTCAATAGGTTCAACACCTATTCCACTTAAACGTAACTTGACTTAAACTGGTGAAACGTGGGAGTGTACCTACTAAACTCCTCTGCCTACTTCTTGGCGATTACAGGCGTGGTGTTACTTTTTTATGTTATTACTACATAATATATTTTGATTTAATTTATATTCATAAACGTACTATTAAATGGATGTACAAATAAAATAATATAAATGGGTAGTTATCATTATCATTACTATCAACTGTTTTGTCGTTGCTCCTTTCTCAAGATTCTCCTCTTAGAATGAGAATGCTGAAGCTATAGTACCTACCTACGCCACGCTATCCAAGTCGGTGGCAGTGTTTTCAGTAGGCATATAGGAAATTAATAGATATTAGTTGCTATAACTAACATCAAGATCGTATAATTATAATCAATGTTTAATTATTATTGGTAATTCCTCATTGAGCTCCGGGCGTGGATCTAAAAATTTGCATATCTTTAAAAAAAAACCGTTCCTGACAGGTATGACAGTTGTTATTGCTAAACGTACTGTAACCGACCCTTTCACCTGTTCGTCAAAGCGCGAAAATCCTCGTGAAAATGTAGTTCTGGCGGTCATTCATCAAGGTGTTGACCATGAACGACCTTGCTAAGCAGACTACTTGCTATATGTAACTGCGCTAACTCTACGGGCACTTATAACTTGAATTTAGAAATATTTTGATATGTATAAGGTAACAATTAAACGAAGAAGGTAATTAATTGTTAAATTCGCTTCGATCGAACTATCTCAGCTACGATGTATAATCTATGACAGTAGCAATATGAAAGAAAAAAATCTTAGGTAGAACGACAACAAATCAAAAATTCAAAGGATGGGGGAAAATGATTATGTAGGTAGGTACCTACATGTCGTACTCCACTCAATATCTAGAAGAATACTTATTTTTAATAGCCCATGGTATTTTCCGTTTCGCTCCAGTATAAATGTGGATGTGAAAAATGATTATAGAAACTATTTGGAATATTTTTCTATCGAGCGTATATCTTTCCATCAACGTTGGTACTTAATAACGGGGCCTCTCCAGATATGCCAACATAAAAATGTTTAGCGATAAAACATCAAAGAGAACATGACTAATGATATCTAGATGAAAACAGAATACATGCAATAAAAGTGTCGTTTCGTCGTTTTTATAGCTCTGACCAGCTATCATGAACACGGCCACAGAGCATACGGATAACAGAAGCACTAACATAATAATGTTCCGTTGGTACATAATCGTTTATCACTGACTTATGGGTAAAAATAGAACGTTGTAAATATTCATATATTACTTTGTTTTAAGTACCTTCTTATTCCAAATTTATTGAGGCAAATTATTTGTAATTAAGGGTTATTTCTATGAAGAAATTACGGTAAATATGAAAAAAAGAAATATACCTAAATAATAAGTTGTTCCTCGTACTATAATGGAATTTATAAATCCGAAAAATCGAATAAATTGCTCATTACGCTTAATAATAAATAAGGTAATTAAATAACCAAATATATAAAACATACAGTTTTCGGTGTTCATGAGGTTCATGCTCCGAGACGTAGGTACCGTTTATTTGCGTGTCGCACTACTGAATTATACAAAACCAAAAATATTATAGATTTTTCAACAGGTTACCAAATGAGATAGAATTCTGAATTAAGCGTTAGCAATGGCCATTTGTCAAGTGGAGTGAGAATTTTAACGTGTTTCGATGTATTTAATGTTTTTGAATTTTTTCAAGTTAAATAAAATTTTACAATATGTAAATAAGTATAACTTCTTGATTTTGACAGCAAGTCTCATTTGTAGCAAAAAATTCGGTACCAAATTTAAAAGTAGTAAATGCTTAATATTAAAATGATTTTTTATAATGTAGAAATAATGTGAATTTTTGCGGTAACTTTAGTTACATACCTACGTTCTTCATTTCGACTGCAGGTTAGTTACTGGGGAGAAAATGTTCAGCAATTTAAAAGTAATGAGCATATTTCCATAACTGAATAATTACCCATAATAAATCATCAATTGCAATCGTTTTAAAATAATTATAAATGAATTTCCTTTGTAAATATGCCAACAAAATATAACGAATTTATTTATCTAAAAATAGCTGAGTTATTTTATTATTAAATGGAATAGAACATTACGCCGTTATATACCCCAAAAGATAGGCAGGGGGATAAACCACTTCCACAGTTCATCTGTTATATTATACATACGTCCCTGGAATAGAGAGTGAGCCTTTTGCTATATATTGGATACATTTTCAGACTCTAGTTACTAATACGAGTTTAAGTCAGAAAAATTCAATTATACTTTGCCTGACCCTGGGATCGAATTCAGGACCACCTGTTCAGCAGTTGTCCTCGCAACCACTGGACCAATGAGGCAGGCAGTTTATTATTTACCGTTTCATTAAATGAGTTTTTATATATGTACGTAATTAAAATATATGTGTGTGTATTTATACATAAAATTTTTAATAAATTTTAGTAACATTGTGGTGACAAATTATTAGAAATACATATTATATGTAATAATAGTCCGTCAGCTGTATTATGTACAGAAATGTTTGTGAATGATAAAAAAGTATTAGAACATTAAGATTCATTCATGTATTTACTCAATTGAGAATGATGTGGAAGTGTCTTGTTAGCTTTTCAAAGTTACAAGTGTGTTGTGAAGAAGTCATTTTTTATATCATTATATCACTTAGTAAAGGTTTAACCGGGGCCACGCGCCCGCGCAACGCAATCACTCATATTATATATCGTCACACCAGATCTCTTATGTAGTAGGCAGAGAGCACTGAGTGCAAAATCTTTATCTTATTGCGGTAGTCTGCTTGTGTCTTCCATTCATATTATTACTTAAAGCATTAAATTATATGACTAAGAGAATTTTTATCTTTCATTACCATAATCATCTATCGTGTTCATGATGCATATATTTTATCCATTATATTACACATATTTAATTTTCAAATGTAATTAATTTGTTTAATTGTTTAAACACGAATAAGTAGATAAGGTTCGTTTTAGATTCTGCGAAATTTAGATAGTTGTTATCAATGAGAATGATTTGAATATTTTGGTGACAAATAAATAATGACTGTAAATAAATAATCCATAAAATCAGTAACATTTTATTTTTTAACTTGTACATCTAATGGTTTACATTCATTTAGTGATTCATTTATTATTCGTTGTTTTAGTTTATGGTACAATTAGGAATCGAGAAAGTAATCATTTTAGTGTGCTTTAAATTTTATTTATCTGTAGACGTGCGAAGGTAATAAAATGCAGCAGCGAAATCTTAAAACTGTATTATACATCTATTAAGATTTTGTATTTTATTACTTTCGCATGTCTACAGATAAATAAAATTTAAAGCACACTAAAATAATTAATTTCTATATGTATGTCAATATATGGAATGTATGGAATAATTATGCAAACACAGGAAGAGTAATAAGAATTACTGTTGATGGAGAAAAAAAATACCTACTAATAGATAAGACTGTAAAATCGAATATTTTCACCGCGAAACTCAAGTACGAAGAATGAACAAAGGCTAGGTATAAAAAATGTAAATTTTAAATGCGCTTCGAAGTCCCAACGTGTCTTCTTTGGGAAGAACAAAGATTTGTTCATAAAAAAACTAGCGCAGAATACAAAACTACATCGTGAATATAAAGTCTAGACTCTAGATTTGAATTTAAAAATCCGCTATGCATGATGTATATGCCAGTTTGTCTTTGAATATCTAGGGATGATCTGCTTGCCGATGCACCGACTGCTCATAATGGGCAGATGTTATACATACGCTCGTGGACTCCGTGGCAACACATTACGGTATTATTTCACCCTCGTCTATTAACATTTTCATATCGAGTGTTCCAAAATATTTTTATATAATATGTTTATTATGCTTATTACTGAGATATTGTAAATATACCTCTTAACACAAGTCTACAATACTAGCGTTGTTTTTGTTACCAATCTCCAACATACATTCACGCCACCATACTCGTATGTAACCAAATGCAAAAAACCTGCATTTTATTACCGTCTTTCACTAAGTCTGTCATCGTGTACCTTGTCTGTGTTATCGTTTATATCAATAAAATTCCGATAAAGACAAAACATCACTAAATAACGCGCTTTAATACCGTTGGAAATTTTTCTATTCCTTTCCCAAACAATTCCGTCGTAGATGTACATACATTAGACGGGTCTGCAGACCTAATGTTTAGAAGTAATTGGAGTAAAGTCGAATTGCAGCTATGAAATTGTATGCACGAACATTAGACGCATGCTGAGCCCCTAGTAGCCCCCTAGCCCTTAGTAATCCATGTGAAGTATGTTGATATGGTGTTCTTGTATATTTTTATTTCAATATCAACCTTTAATCCACTATTGGATACAGGTCTCTTCACAGAATAACAAAGGTTGACCATAGTTTTACCTAATCGGTTAACATTAAAATTTCTATTTGCATGGTAAAATTTAATAGTTTATAATACTATATCAATGTCAAAATTCGAATATTCAAACGTTATGTACGGGTCCTAACAGTCACCTGTTTTCCGGTTCATACGTCAATCGTATGAGCCGTCGACTTGTCGGTCGGTGTGTAGTAGAATTCCAAGCCAGTCTTCCTGTCCGCTGCAGTTGATATCTCTCAGCATACGCATCTAGGTCACACTTGTTTTTTTGTTTTTCTAGCCTTGAGACTTCTGTTTCAAGTCTGTTGTTCGAGACGGTACAAGAATATGATTTGTACAAACAAACCTTGCAAGTGAATTCTCAGAAAAATCTTGCTACGGGAAAATCTGTAATGTATTCAATGAGGTATGATCTGTATAATAATCACATCTATATCAATTTAGTAGAAATAAAATTCGACCAAAAAACACGACCTATGTCCAGCAGTGGATTGTTGCTGGTGATGACGATTATGAAGAAATAACTTAAGTACCTACTAGTGTCTAATGTCTAAATATATATATTATATTTGGTTAATATTATTATTTTCTTCTCCACTACATGGAACAAATCAAATTGACTATTTTAATTGAGAAAGTATTAGATTTCATTCATGAAGAGTTTATTTTACTTGTTCTCTATAAAGAATCCATTGGTAGGTATACCAACGGAATATGGAATAATTCGGCAGAAATGGAACAATTTGAGAAGTCTTATTAGCGTTTAGCGTCGGCTCTTTAAAACGTTACAAGTATGAAGGCTGCACAAAAACATTATATGAGTGAAATTATTCTTCTTGTATATTTCTTAGTAAAATTTCAATTGAAATCTTTTCCAAAGTACAAATAAAAAGATCAATTACTTATAGAAATGGAAGTGCAGGTGGATGACATTAATAGGCCTAAAAGAGGAAATGTCTGTAGATGAATTTTATTCAAATTAACTTTACATACAGTTAAGACAGCCAAAATATATTGTGTTGGTCTAAAGTATATAATTCTTTTAATATAACCGTTTTCGTGCACCCGGAAACACGAATACCTTGACCTTTATTGATAAATAATATATATGGTTAAATTCACAATCAAGGTTTTAAATTTAAGCTTTTAGAATTTTATTGTTACGGAGGTTTCTTGACACTCATAAAAAATAAATTATTGTCTGATAACAATTCCTCAAATAGTTCGTTGAAGATAACAAAATTATGTTTACTTTGTTATTTATCGCACTCATATAAATCTTAAGCATCTCCGTGTAATTTAGTAAAGGTCGTGTTGGTGGGCTACTAATCCTTCAAGTGAATAATTGCAATGGCATTACATCCGGTGTCATTGAAAACTGATACTTCATTACAAAACAATAAGGTTGTATTTCGAATGGTGTTAAATTATTGCAGTTTAGTAGAAGGTAATTATTTTTACATGTCGCCTACCTATCACGAGTCTACTTTAAAGAGCTACCCGCGCTTCGTGGTTCGAGAAACATTTTCTTTTTATGTCTTTTGTTGCCCATAATCGTCGTGGTATCACGGTAATGTGTTAGCCTGTCCTGCGGCGCCACTTCAAGAAACTTCTATTTACTTAAACAGGAGTCCTTTTGTATACGCAGTTATAACCTTCACTTTGTTGTAAAATTGGTGTAGATCTATTCTATCTAATTCCAATTAACATTAATTAATGGTAACAGGTAGCTGATAAGAAAATAATATTAGTGTATATTTCAGATTCCCACTTCAAAGGGTCTGAATTCAAATCCCGGTTTATATGCGTTTTAAAGATCAAATGTTACTCGCTGTAACGATAGTGGAAAATGTTATATGGCAGCCTTCATACCATAAAGTTCTTTATAACCTTCCTCAAGGCGTGTAAGTTCCGCAAAGTCAAAACGCGATCAAAGTGAGTAAGCTAACAGCAAATTTTACTTCTATACCCTCAAGAATTTATCATGTGCCCAAATGCTAGTACAAAGATAAAATGTCTACAGACAGATGCGAGCTCACTACTTGAATATAATGACAACAAAACAAAAAAGAATATGAATTTAATTAATTTTGTTAAGTTTATTAATATTAATGTTTATTATCTTTATCGTTCACCGGTAATGTGTATGAAAAGACTTTTATATTTTGTATGTATAATACAAAAATATAACGAAATGTTAAAATAAAACCATGAATTATTGATATAATTATGCAGGAGAAGGGCAGAGGCGAAACGGAAAGGTGCATTCGCTAAGTCAAATACATCATAGCGCGGACAGCCAGTCATAGAAGCGTTTAAAATATGCCTAATGATATATAGTGATGCGGAGTGCGCAACGCACGCGCGCCGTGAATTATGTCATCAGCCAGCCCGCTGGATCGTGTTCTGTTACACCAAATGTCATTGCCTAGTCTCGGATACTTATTATTTGGCTCGTTGCCTCACGTTATTGACTCTAGTATTTGACAAAAACGAGGGAAACCGAATTCAATTTTATATCGAACAATATAATATTTCCTCGATATGTAGGAAATTCTAATTCAATTGTTATAACACAAATACATTTCTACGGGACAGAAATAGCGCAGCTAATGAAAGGCCAAAATTTCAGCCTGAATTTCTATTTGAAACATGTCGAATGATATCGCTGTAAGCTTATAAAGACACGTCGTTTGATCAGTAACATTTAATTCTTAATTGCTGCTACGCATCGGGCGCTATCAACAACAACTGTACAGACGTATTTAGAACGAAAGTAAAGCATGTATCATTGTCGGAACTCTATGTTTAAAAGCACGTTAACAATATTAATGAGCAATGCATCGAAATATCTATTTGCGGCGGGAGCGTAGCTAAGTAGGTATAATGGTCGGTGCATAAAAAGGGATCTGAAGATCGGCCGATTGCATCCCGAGCGGCTGCGAAGCTGGACATTAAGAGTGAATTTCTCACGTTCGTGCGAGCTGTAATCACGACGTGGAAATATTAAGGACGCTAATATCTTGTACACATTTACATAACACGTAATAAATCTGTGTGTTCGAGCGCTTCAGACGGCGCCGTTGATAAATTCTTATTAGAGTTTTTGATGGTCTATTTCGATGCGACGGTGGCGGCCGGCTTCATCTCGGATTGTGCGTCTTGTTGTCCGCTTTGCGCCCGCGCACTTGAAAATACATGTGACTTTGATGCGCGGAGACATTTCACATCCTCACTCAACGATACACCCAATACTGTATGCCACTGTATATTATAATTTTTCTATTCCTTTAGAGTAAAATTTAAAGACGATACAGGGGTGATACTCTTCGAAAATATCCAAAGTATATTAGATTAGAATAATCACCGTTTTAGATTGACTTCAGATTGACAAACTTTGTAACTTAACCCCATCAGTCCGATAGTTTGATAGTAATACAGTTATAAATCTAGGGCATAATTCATGTTAAGATTGGTTATCTGTAAGACTAATCGTCCGTCTGTACCGATACGGATAGTAAGCTGCCTGTAGGAACCGGTATTAGGTAGTCCTCATATTTGAGGAAGTGGACGCGCAGTAGGAACGCGGGAGCGGGGAATACTAAGCTGTGTTGTCATATAACTTTTCTATTCTACATAAGCTAGAGACACTATCATATAAATTGCAATATTACACATAATATTACAGTTTTTATCGTAAATGTTACTAACAGCCTACCGCTACGGGAATTATAGGCGTAATGACTTATATTACGTAACTTACGACTAGGTACAATAGTTGCTCAAAAATTCCGGTTATAAAAACATGTGTGAAAAAATGGAAAGTAAATTTAAAAACTGTGCTAAAATGATATGAAATGAAATATTGTTATAAAGTTTAGGTTTCTAGTGTGTGTTTAAGTTCATAATCACCATCCAGCAATTTTTCATCTTTCAGAGTAAATAGGGTTAAGATCAAAATCTGCTACGCTGCCCAAGTGTGGGATGGCAAACATAATTACGCTTGAGAAAGTTTTCTTATGATATTCTATTTCATGGTTATATTCACCCAACATGTGATATTTTTAAAGAAAAACGCAAAAAACAATTGAAAATGTGAATATTTTCTCCAAATATATTTTCCGTTGACAAAAACATTTAATACTTAAATTAGTATTTCGAGCCACTCTTTAAAAGCAGTTCATGAGTTTGGTGTGTAGTTGTTTTAAAAGAAAATTTCCTTATCTTTTAAATTTTAGGTTACATATTAAAAGTATCAATAAAGAAATGATCTAACGACATGCGGTTTAAAGTATTTTAGAAAGTGTCGGTTATTAGTCACAACGAATGATTCATTTAACCTCGCCACCTGGAAGTATCAACAATTATATGTAAGCATACTGGCTGGCATAAGCTAGTGGCTTTTAATGAGATAACATAAAAAAAGGTTATTCATCTACATATTTCATTCTTATAATAATACTAACTTTGATTCCTATAGCTTGCTTCACCAATTTATTTTCCAATTTCTAAACACATATCTCGTTTAATCTACCTCCAATAAAAATATTTGTATTACATTAAGAAATACCGCCAACTACCGTCAAAATTGGTTGCAACCACAATTACCACGGTTAGCATGGGACCGATGATAATTTAAAAAATAACGGCCGGTAAATGATGCTATAAATTAAATTTAATAATACGCACGCCCAGCAACGCCACGGCATCATGTGCAGAAAGCTAATTGAATATTAATTTTATAATAAATCTGGTCGAACCAGTCTTTGCGGCGGAACACTAGTTACCTACCAACTTATTGTATCTAGTTGGCAACAGTTTCATTTTAATATCGTTTTATAACATTTGTCTTTGTTTGAAACATTAGCTACAATTCAAAGGGTCTATAAATAAAATTTCGATGTTTTTGACATTGGGCTGTTAAATGAAAATTATGTTGACGTGCAATTTTATGGAGACAAAGTTGAAATTAGGAATCGGCCTTAACTGTTTAAGTTCTTCTAACGATTTATGTATACAGTATTTTAGTTTATGTAATTCGTGTACGTCATTGAATGCTTAGAGCCTCATCTGGCGGCGGCCATTACAAACACCTTCTGTTTCTTGTTATTTATTGCTTTTATCTCGGGCACTGTCGCGGTCATCGCACACGAACAAACGACATCTCCGACAATAAGACAAATCGACCGATTACGAGTTTCTACCTGCCCTTTGGTGGTCTGATGCATGCAAATCTCACTATCCTCAGAAACAATTATTACTCCCTTTAAAAGAGAGTAAAAGTATCATTGTCGCTTTCAATGTCCATTAGTAAATTAATTGCCTTGTCATTCGCATAGAAAGCTTTTTCACTGAAACACAATAGAAACTTCCAAAAGAAATGCATTCACCCCGTTTTTGTATAGCTAGCCTTGCAAATGCGCAAATCTAAACCCATAGTTTTGCAACATTTGGTAATTTTCGCACAAACTGTGTTGCCACATGATTTATTGCTAGTACCTACCCACCGAACGAACTTTGTTGTTTTCAACCATTTTTGTTTTAAAAATACCGCTCGCTGCGTAATTGTATCGAGACTGCACACTTTTAAGGACCACAAAAGCATTAATGGAATCTATTACACGAAATAAGCATGCATCAAAGGTGTGGTGTTATTGTGAGGTATCGTGTGCTATGCGGTGTAGGCACAAGTATCAAGTTTAAAGACCTCGGCGTTCGCGCGGATGTAAACGTGCGTTATAATAGGCCAAGAATAGATCATGATATCATGACGGCTATCTAGTTATCTACTTAGCAATTTTAAGCGTAGCCTTTGGTGACTCGAATTGATTAATAGATAACAAGGGTTATATATATGTATTTGGTATAGGCGATTTCGAAATGGTACGTAATTTTGCTGTGTTTGGCATGTTACATTCGTGGCGCTATAAATTAAATTGGAATAATTATGTCGATGCCGGCACTAGAAAGAAAGTAACGACCGGCGTTTATCAATTTCAAGCATTAATTTACGACTAGATAAAGGCCACTACACGGGCAGCCACGGCTCCGTCGAAAGAAATCTCCATACAAAACATTACTCGGTTGTGTTGAGCGATTTATGAGACGGCTCGAGGCTCGTGGAGCACTGTGTTCTCCTTATTGTATATTATTGTAGTGACACCGACTAATTTGTTGGCCGACTGATGAACTAACAGCGGGGAAAGAGGTAGTTTATGTTTAGAGATCATTCAAGTATATTAACTTTCAACGTGGAGAGGAAGCGAAGTTTATTTTAGCAACCCCTGCCGTGTACGTAATTCGATTGAGTTTGAATTGCATTAATCGAGAATTGATTTCTGATTCCCTTACTATTCATTCTATTTTCATCCAGAAATGTATTTCCATACCTCTTTGGTAAGTTGATAGGTGCAAGTACACAATGTATACGATTTGTACAAAAACTTTGAATGATTTCCATTTGCTTTGAAGGCGATATATTCAATTTTTTCAGCTACAAAGTTTGTAAATAATAATACGTCATGTTAAGTACGCAAACATCGAGCGCCCACG
>DWMG01004173.1:0-11167 GCA_018244855.1 Elbella merops | reverse complement strand
GAGGGATACCGAGTTATGTGGGATTTTTACCGCACTAAAACCCCCCCGGTGGCCTTCCTCGGCGCTAATAGGAGGACCCCGGGATCTCCATGGTTTTATGTACCTACACTTAAGAAATTACCTACAGACTGCATACGTTCGCATTGTATTTTATATAAAACATAACATCACATCTATAACCCCGAAGGGGTAGGCAGTGGAGTGTAATGTACGATATTGTGTGTACGACTAAATAAATGTCAGCGCAACGCCGTAGCTATTGGTAGATCAAACAGCTCAAAATTACAAAAGCAAAATTTCTCGAATATTCCAAGAACGACTGCAGGACAACGAACTGAAGACGATATCGTATTAAACAGTACCACGAGCTATACACTAATGTAGTTACTTATTGTGAATTTATTCGTTATTGTCTTGTTACTGTCTCGTTACTGCATGTACACACTCTAAACGTTAACAGAATTTTGCAAACACTTATTATAATAGCAAAGTTCAAAGTAAACAGAACAGACCTGAGAACGTAGCCTAATTGTTTTTCCATTTCGCCATATTCCTTTGTCTGGTGCTCTTAACAGTGAGTGCACGACTGCCAATAGTTGAGCAGCGAGCACCAGCTCGTAACTCGACAGCCTGCTAACAGACTCACTGTCGGCTTTATTCACGACCCATTAACGCTTATTCGAGGCTCCGCCGGGATCTGCAAGGCGGTACCGTGGCTTAGTAAATAGGTACACTCAATGTACACCCTCAGTGCCTGTGTTATTGTACGACGTGTTTCTCAATGTAAAGTATTTCAGTAGAATACAAAACATAATTTTCATGTTTTACTTAAGTATTGTGTTGAGCAAAAATTGTTCTCTAAAGGCACGTGAAGTCTGCCAACCCGCACTGGGTCAGCGTGGGAAACTATGTCCATAATCCTCGCATTGTGAGAAGAAATCCGTATCCAAGTTAAATTGTCATTATAGCAGTGACTTTTATTATACATGGACCAAACATTTCACATACTGGTCGATGATGTAGTCAGAAATCTCCAGCACAAATTAGCACGACGGTAAATGGTCTGGCACTATGATTATGATAAACAAATTAATTATAATTTCCAAAGCTTTGTAATTCGACTTAAATAGAAGTGAAATGTAAAAATCCATTTTAATGTTGTAAAAATGAATATGTCTGTCTGTTACCTTATCACGGTTAAACTGGTGTTTAGCAAAGATTAAGCTTAAATCCCGGAGATTAAAATCCAACCCACAAGGGACGAAACGGGCGAAGAATTTTTATATAGAATTCCACTTATTCTCAACTTGAAAATTTTTATTAATGACGCAGTGTGATAAATATTAACGGCTGCCAATTACTTTGGTACTTAAAAGCTTTCTGTTAAATAACATACGCTTTTAGGTAATAAATAAAAATGTTTGCATATTATTTTCCAATAAAATATTACAAAATATTACATTATAGAATTTAATTTTAAGATTACAAATAAGTCCGTAACTACGATTATATTAAATATTAATAATCTCCGCTCTCTCCATTGTTTTAATATTTAATGAAGACCTATAATTTAAATAAGGAACAAGAAGAAATTTTATTTTATTCATTGAAATGATAAAACGGGCGCATGGGTTGCGATTGTTCTCAAACTATAAAGTACACAAATCTGATATTGCCAAATATTTTCTCATATACCCGTTATACAGCTACATACCTACAAATACAAACGCTATTTGCACGAAACATACTAAAAAAGAAAATTCCTACCAGATTTTGAATACCAATTATATTAAAACAACTCATATCAAAGAAGACCTCACCTCTATTCCTTAGAGTGATGTATAAAGTAACTAGTGAATCGTGAGATATAATCGTGAGATACACTACAGTACGCTACCTATGCCTTCAGAGAAAGACACACATGATGTTATGCTACACCAAAAGAACATTTACATTTTAATTTTTTAATACAAAACGAACTTCCAAAATGAGAGACACGTCTACAAAATAGAATCGAGTTTTCGAAACGTAATTCCTTAAACGCGTAAATACGTGCCCCACCTGAGCTCCCGACGCTCAATTATGGACCACATGAATCTTGTCATTAATGAACTCGGAGCATCTGCGTTGCCTGAACTTGAAACATTAAAATGCATATGCGATACTGCAACATTGTGTAACTGCAGAAACTTCTAAGACATTGTAATATATGGCTGAACGGGCCAGCTAATAGGTAACTGTGCTAATGAAACAAATAATACGTAATTTAATTAATTTGCTGTGAATGATACTTAATTTCGGTAACGTAAAATGTCCCTTTGCTAATATGAATTGATAAAATAATACAACATGCACATTTGTGTTATAATAAAAAGTATGAATAGACTTTTTAAATTGAAAGTAACAATTGGGGCCAATCGCTAGCCTAATATAATAAAAATTATATAATATCTTCTACATCATTTCTATCTAGCCTGTTCTTATTCAGCGTTCCAGTTAAAGCTTGCTGGATTAAAGTCCTAAGAAATAAATCATTTTTTGTAAAATTATCTATAACACTTGCATAATCGATATCAACAATTTTTAAACCTTAAATCATTTAAACAAAATATTGGTCATATTTTATTATACCTACAAAATATTATATAATTTCAGTATTATAAAGAAAGATAATTTTTTTTGCATTGTGTAAAATAAAGGATTAGTTATCACAAAAATACCTCTATTTATTAAAAATCTATGGTTGTTTCAAATGATTAATTAATTCATTCATTCATTCATTCGTCTATTTCTAGTATTGTTTACTTTATTTACACACAAAAAACTCTTCTCTGTTGAGGTTTTCGTAATGCATTTGATAGACAAAGTTGCACGAACACCTGCGTAGTTGCTGCATTTCCACCTGAGACTTGAAACTGAACTGTACCAGATGTGTTACCATAATATTAATGAATTAAGTTGGAACCTCAATTACAGTCTAAAATACATATTACGCAAACTGTGATTGTTATGAACATATACACATATGTGATGTAATATTAATGGTTTTACCCCTATTCCATAGGACTCATAATGTAACCGGTGACAAGTCATAGTACTAGACGCTTCTGCCTACGACTTCGAGAATGTACAGGCGCGATGCTTTAATTTTTATTTTATATGTATTACGTGTGGATATGCAGGCGATACGACGAAAGTATAAAAATGCATCATTCAGATAGCATACGGTTAAAAATCGAATCCAGAATGATACGAAACAAATCACGTTCCAGAAACTTCTCGACTCCCTCCTGTACAGCGTAACACAGTAACTGGTGCGATATTAGCAATCAGTACACATGAGTATTGGAATAAAATAGGTTTTTCTTCAAGTTGGGCGTGCGCTGACCGTAATGTGGACTGAATGGCTCGTTGGCTGGTAAGTGATTTTATAGAGAGGTTTGCCTTTAATGAACCGGCAGAGCGTGACGGGCCGCTAAGTGAAATGAAATTCGCGCTACATTTAGTCCGAGTTCGAATCCAGAAATCTGCTTGTAATTTTATATTAATTAACATGATCTTTTCGACTTTGGCAGCATTAGATACGGCAGATGAGGAAATGTGTCGAGCTATGGCGTTATTTGATTCTGATAGGAGACACGTGCCCAACAGTGGAACAATAAGAGGGCTATGATAATGATTATACTTTAAATATAATAGACTTTCATATAAAATCATAGGATGTGTGGATTAAAAAACTTTAGAATGTCTTGAATGAAAAAGGATTTATAAGAGAATATGTGCATGGATCATTTACAATTTTAAATGGTTTATTTCTTATAATGAATAATTCCATGTTATTTTAATAGTACGAGTGTCGTTATTAACATATACGAGTATGTACGAGAATGTACGGTTACATTTTCCAATAAAATTGATAACCAAATTACTTAATTGTAATCGAGTCTTTTGTTTATGAGAGGTGCCACATCTTCTAAAGCATCATAATTATTATTATCTAATAATAAGCGTAGTATCGTGCTTGTAAACACCGAAAGGGTAGGTACAGAAGTGCAGTACACCCCCAGGTTTCACCAGTTACGTTTACGTCCCATTATTGAATAGACACCAAGCTCATTGCCATGTATCGGGTCCAAATCCAGAGTCCGATCCACAACTACAAATTGCTATTACAAAATATGTGATAGAAAAATACAATAATACTCGAGCCGGGATTTGAACCCAAGACCTCTTAATCAGAAGTCGCAGTTGCAACCACTAGATCAACGAAGCACACTGTAAACGTTATATTTATATCTATAATTATAATGAATGCGAGACGTTGAAGTGCGCCCAACGAGCCCTACGCAATATACGCAATTTTAAGTTTAACAATAATTTGTCCAAAGCCTCAATGGTATACCATAGCAATCTCAATCACATAACAAGGTAAACCCTTACGGGAACAACCCAATTTAGTTGTGTACAAGTTTATTTGGGTATCTGTCCGTGGGGCATTATAATAAATGGAAGGACAAATTCACGACCTTCGTGGAATATTGAAATTTTATTAGTCGCGTGTAATGGAAATTTAATCGAGTGTGTCCTTCTTGTTTCTGATAAAAATTCTGTAGAGCTTATGTCATCATCATGACACACTGTCTTCATCTCGACACGGATAGACGTGTAAGTACGACAGGTATATAAACATGGTTTTACAAATTACAAATTAAAATCAACCTTCGATTAGTTTAATACATTTCCAATAGAAATAAAACATAAAATTTAAGTTATATCACGAATATTTTCTTTTAAATCTATCACAAGCTCAATCGGATCTTTGAGTCGGTGTTTCTGTCTGAGAAAAACTATTTTCAGCTCTTGGGGAAATCTATTGTGCAATTTGGGACTGCAATGCGGGCGTCTGTTTAGTTGACGATGTTACTCAAGTGCATTCCGTCTCTCATTATTACTTGAATGGAACGTAAATTCCCCTGCAGTGGATTACCAAACAATGTTTCCCTCGTTTTAAATTCGCAACATCGCATCGCACCGTTCTATCCATAAATGTAACAACACCACGCCCGCATTTCCCCAAAGGGGTAGGGAGACGAGTGTACTGCGCCCACGTTCACCATTATACGCCCTAGTAATTAGGCGTTGTCCCATGAATAGGACGTGAACCAGTCTTCAAACATTATTGGTATATTCTCACGCCAGTTTCCTTACTGGGTACACAGAGATAATCAAGTGCCAAATACCTCTCTCGTCATGCACCTGGCATTACTGAACTACATACATTACAACTCCATACATACATATATATATGTGCAAGCAAAATTTTGTTCTGTACATATTTGACATTTAATTGTTTATTTGAAAATGTATCATCACATTAATCTAGCTCTGATACAAGCTCGCTGCGATCGGCCGCAGCTCATGAAAAAGAACCTTAAAGTACGAAATTTGTCGGGTCAACCTAAAAAAAATTAGGGCTAGAAATAGGGCCAAAAATATTAAACATCCCATGTATGTAGGACCAAAGCTTGATAAACTACACTGATTAAAAACATTTTAAATGTAAGTTCCATCAAAGGTGATACCAATAAAAGCAAGCTATTTTCATTATTAAAATCCGAAATTGTTGCGAGCGGCTCTCTTAATCCTCCTCACGGCTCTATTACAGCTGAAGAAACAAGGGATCGTACTGAAGGAAAGATTAGCGATCCGTCCAGCGACGTCTGAGTGAAGTGGCGCGGACGATAAATCTCAGTCGCCCCTTCCGCCAGCCATTACAAAACAGTAACAAGTAATTAATTACACCACTCGGTAACTTTTAGACGGCTAGATACGTTTTAATTTCTTTGTACCTACCTCCTTGTATGATGGAAATGCGCTGGCATATTTCAGCAATGTCAGGTCATGTGGAAATTTATGCTAATCGTGTTATCTGTGTTTATCGCCCAAGGGACCTGGTGTGATTATATATGTAATAGTAATATGCATTTGTTGCAAGTATGTCACAAAAAACTAAATATAATGCCTAAGACTTTTTAGAAATGATGCAATCTCCTCTTAGTTATCATATTAAAATGTTAATTCCAATAGTAGAGGAAAGAGGAATGAAAGGAAGGTACCTCGTCCTTGTACGAAGACGAAATAGTGGAGTGGCGCGAACTATAAATCTGGAATGTTCCTTCCGCCGACCGATGCACAAACAGACTCTGGTAATTAATTACTCGGCCTGTCCACTTGGGTTTGGATATTTCAATCCGTGCCGGTGATTTTTTGTACTGTGTTTAATGACTTAATCATAACTGTTCTCTGTATCTTTATCAGGTTTCTAAATGTTTAAACAAGTTGATATACGAGTACTAGCCGCCACATAATGTGCAATCTTTACAGCTTGTGAACGGTTACACGACATAAATATGGAAACTTGATTATATGCCTCGAGGACTAACTTCAACGTCCATTTATGTCTGCATACAGAACATTTCTTTGCCGTACCAATCAAAACATTATGTTTGAAAGACGTGTGCGTGCTCCAACATGTGCGTAAACAACGTGGTGTTTTAAGTTTTACTGAGGCTTATAAATATATATGTGCACATATCAGTGTGCTTGACCTGCTACTCAAAAAGCAGCAATTAGTATAAGGATACTTCTACTCATGCTTTCTTGTCATAGAAAGGGTATACTCCCGACTCTATGACGGGATACCAGGGCTCCATGCCCTAGCCGCCTATGACCCGTACAAATCCATATAGCATAAATTCATACCGTCAATAACTTATTTATAGTAACATATTTCGCTCTCAGTTCAAATAAACGTCGTAAATTCCATTAACCACAAATAAGTATAAATATGTTATCACACAAATAATTAATAGATACAGTGTGTCGCATTTTTCTTCATTCTAATACCTTAGCGGCATTAAGATGTTGCCGGAAAGGAAAACGAAAACAATTTCCAAACGATCCTTCCGCTTCGCAAGTCATTACTGTTCGGTTCGAATTTCAACGAAGTTTGAATTCTTGGTTTTTGTATTCTCTATTAAATAACTGTTACAGATGATGTGTTTCGCTGTTCAGTATTCATAGACAGAAGTCGTCATCGTCATTAGCCTATTTAAGCCCACTGGAAAATCTCCCGTAACAACCACCATCGCGTCCTCTACTGGCTTGTCGCATCGAGCTTCTTCCTATGATTATAGGCAAAAATTCTCCATGCATAAGCGCAAATTCAATTTCTTACAATATAATTGACAATATTTGGTTAAATAAGCTTAACAATGTCGAGTTGTAGCAGCGGTTTGTATTCTCAACGAAATACACTTATTACCAGCCCACCCTATTCGCTAACCAAAGTTGGACCATTTACAGAAGCGTTCCACGAGTTGTGAGTTCTCTTGTCAAGATTACCCAGATGTAAGCTTTTATAAGTCCACTTTAAAATATAAGCGAGCATGTATTTCACTTCAGAGAAATTTAACAGCTTTTATTGTCATACTATACGGACAAATTGGTTAAAGAACATTTTAACGATTAGAAGACTTATTGAAGTTAGCTGTATTGTTTTGATAAATGTTATAATTGTATGACTTAACTGCTAAAATGCAGCTGGTTAACTAATGTTTCTAAATAAAGACAATTTTTTTTTTATTGAATAGGGGGCACACGAGCAAACGAGTCACCTGATGGTAAGTATAACAATCGTAAACTTTCAATATCTCTATTGTATATGTTTAAAATGTATAAAATTATTATTATGGTCTCTCTTCAAACATTCGTGAAACACATCATGTCAAACCATCTAACTACTTATAAGAAATAACGAAATGAAAAAGATGTATGAAGACGAATAACAAAAAGGTACCTTTTACGTCTAACAAATTGTACTTGTCCGTTAACACAACTTACCTGACCGGACCTATGTTCCGATCTTAATCTCGTTGGCAATAATACGAATAATGTAGAGCTACGTCAAGGGCGAGTACCTTCACGGATCAGCAGATACGAGCCCGTATTTCCGCTGTAAGTCGCCGGCCGGATGTTCCAAGCTTCTCGCTAAACGGAACGAAAACAATTCAGAAGTGATACTCACGCCCCCGGGATTATTTGGTGCGATCTTCTTGTTCTGCTTTTATTGTTTCTATTATCGAATGCCGATCAGTCGTTTCAATTTAATAATAATGAATCATAATCATTATTGTCACTAATGCTTTCGTCACTCTGCTGTTGGTCACAGTGTTCCTAATCTCTGCTTTGGTACCTCATTAAACTTCATTATTAATCATATTTACGGTTCTACTGAATAGGGTTCTTCTATAAGAATAAGAAACCAGGCTGATCAACTACGGGTTTAACGATCTTCACGATTCTTCGATTCTTCTTAGATACGTTATACTTCGGGGATTACAGGCGTGATATTACGTTTATAATAATTTTATAACATAATTGAAATGATAGAAATATTTGGCAATCGGCGCGTCTGCCTACCACGCAAGAGACCTGGCGTGATAATGTACAAAATAATAATAATAATAACAGTTCTATAGAAATAAGCTTGTCGTTACATTGTTGCCGTATTAAAATGTCTGACAATTTAGATTTTCCATTGAAAATAAAACGAAGATTTTAAAGCAATTCTCCTGCACTGCGGACCATTTCTATGATCATCGAAATGTTTCAAAGTATAAGACGTTTAAATGTATTATTATCTCGCTACTTGTATTACGTAACTAAAACCGTATAATGGTACTGTAAGAACTGCAACGCAAGAGCTCTATTTAAAGAGTTCAACAATCAAACGAAATGATTATACTCTCTTTAAATAAATCTAATTTTAAAAGAAATATATGTGTATATCATGGAAGAGTTCTAAACCCAATGGTGACCTTATAGAATAGGAAGTGACATAATATATGATGCAAGTTCACAGACCACTCGATATTCAACACAATCTACAGTTATTGTTCATAAAATAATTTCAAATCACACTTAACTTTAAACCTTAAAGTAACACATGACCTTGAACAACAGACCTGAACAGGTCAGTTGTGGCCCTGTTCAGGTCTGTTCCAAATCCACTTCCATTTTATACTAAATATGTCATTGTAGTCAAACCTAAGACAACACGATTATGTCATTGTACTACAAAATACGTTTCTTAGTTGGTATATAAGGCTTAAACCATCATCATCAGCCGATCTTAGTCCACTGTCCCCCAAAAGAGGGTTTATGTCCATGATCTCCACGCTGGGCATGCGGGCTTGAAATCGCAGGGCACAGCTTTTCACACCACTGACGCTGCTGCCCGTCGGCGGCCAGGACATTTAGCCGTGCCTATTAGGCTGCGCTATACCGCAGTCAGCTGGTCGCCGGAGCCTCGTCTGTTATAGCAGGATGTACCACGTGCAGGTGAGGTTGGATTGGATTCCTGACATGGTGGTTGAAACCCTATAAACACTACTTAAAAATAAAACATAATATTTTACGCAAATCCTCTTCAGCCACTCTGCAATTTACAATTTATAACATCTTTCTTATATTTATTATTTGCTGTTTAATGAAACACAAATAATTATTTAATTTTGACAGATATTGCCTCAGTTTCAGTAAAAGCGAACGATGTCAGATTATGAACAAAGTAGTTCTATTTCGAAGAGTAACTACTTTATGTATCAGTATTTTTCATACTCCATTTTAGATACTATTACGACTGTACAAAATAACTGAGATTATTAGGTAACCTGATAGATAATATATTTTCTTTTAACTGGATGGCTTTTTGATAATTTCAACTTTAAATAGAAGTAAGAGGCGGCAAGTCAAGGATAAAACCCCGTAGTTAATCAGGAAAGACCTATATCCAGCAATGGATTACAACAAATTAATAATGATGGTTCAACAAATCGACTGTATGCCAAAATATTTTCTACAATGGTAATAGAACCTTAAAAAAGCAGTAAAACAAAACACAAATATAATACGAATCAAAACAAAAAACTATTAAAATTGGCAGAAGCACAAGCAATTAGCGGACTGAATTCAATTGTACTATCATTTATATAATTTAAAAAAAAAAGACAAAAGCCTTGAGATTTTCCAAAGCTGACCAGCCAAGTGCGGTAATTAATTACTCGTAACTGTTTTTACAGTGGCCGTCGGGAAGAATGGTCAGGATTTATTATTCGCGGCACTTCATTCCTACATCCTTGATGATTTCTAGTTTTGTCCTATCCATCATTCCTTTTAATTGCTCGTATCTTCGATGGATCGAGTGTGAATACCTTAAGTGTATGTTGTAACTAATTTTTATCCTCCAAAACCTCCTAACTTAAAATACATTTATTATTACCATAATTGTCGGCATTTTCCACATCATCTTTAACCTCAAAGCTTTTATTGATTCACAAATTAATAAAACAAAAACTTACGTTTTTGTCAACCAAACCATCATCCAATTATTTGTTTGTTATTATATAACAAGGAAAGCTTAAAATGCTCTTAGCATTGTGGTTTTATACAGATATATTAACTAAATATTATTTTACGTCATATTAATAATCTGTTATGTTTTTATGATCAGTTTCACTTTTTGAAACACTTCTCACTCCTCAGTTTAATAAAGTGATTATTAATTTATTTTGTGAACAATTTAATAATAGTTACCATTTTTTAATTTATTCTGATGATTATTAGATCTTTATGACGTATTTTAAAATATTTACGAGTAGGTACACAAAAATAAATTGACGGTTATAAATAGTCTAAAAATTGTATGAGTTTAATAGTAAATTAATTGTAAAAAAAACGTAAAACGTTTTTTCTATTAATTCAGTGACATACATAATCGTTACAAATATTATTTAATTACATAATTCTAGAGATGAATCAATGGTGCGTCTATTAAATATATAAAAAAGTTATAAATGTGTTACAGTAAGCCTCTACTGATGGCTCTGTGCATACAGCTGATATGTTAGCTTCTCTTCTTTTGGCCTCCAAAGCCAGTTTATATCTATTTAAACTTGAATTATACCTCCAGACTTAAATTTTTTAACACTACTACTGTATAAGGTTCTTTATGTCAATAACTGACATACCAGCCATTAGCATTTTCCCGCTATTTTCAACAATTCAAAATAGCTGCCTGTTTCTGTCATAACTTGTTTGAACACCA